>VWZW01007927.1:1789863-1964006 GCA_013397115.1 Edolisoma coerulescens
TTTTTTTTTTAAAGAGGGATGACACTGCCTTCAGGCCCAGTCTTCAGATAGTGACTGTCCATACTGCTGTGCTGGTTAATTTTTACCAGCAGAGAATCTAACTTCCCAAGTGTAAGAACACTGGGGGGAAGGGAGAAATACTGCCTGATGTTTTTGGAGAATGGTTATGACTTGGTCCTGGATCATTGGATTCAGAGAGATTTTGTCATTTGATTTTAATCAGAACAGGATCAGAAGCCTTTCACCAGAATGTGAAGCTCTGAACAAGGGCATCCTGAAAATGTAACTTTTACTCTGTGACTGAGGCTGTTGAAATGACAGTCTGGAGAAGTAGAAAGAGTTCTTCTGCAGCATTGCATACTGATATCAATAATATACTTTAAAAAAAATCAGAGATATTTGAAAGTTCAGACCCTTTGCTTAGAAAATGAGTAAAAGGGAAATATAAATTTTTGTTTGCTGCTGTTGAATAGGATCAGTTGCTGGTAGTTGTAATAAATTCAGAAGCCTGGAATTATGGTTTGCTTCTTAATATTGTATTTCTTTGTCAACCAAAGAAACCCATTGCATGGAGCACTGTACAAACACATATCATGGAATATTTCTTTGCCCTGTGTAGCTCACAGATTAAAAACCCAAAACCAACCAAAAAATTAAACACCACCTCTCCCTGCCCCCAAACAAACAGAAACAAAAAAACAACAAACCCATCTAGCTTGGGAAAACAGAAATCTAAATATACTTGGAATCTTTCTGCTTTTATAATTGCTGTAACAGGATAAAGTTAATTTGTGACACGTCAGGACTTAGTTCAAATGCTTGGATTATTAAAGAGCTGCAATACTTTTAAGAGCTGGATGGTGTGGTGAGGGCTGGTGGTGACCTCATCCTGTCCTCTTTAGGGAGGAAGGAATGGAAGAATAGGGAAGAGAAGGGTCAAAGTCCTATTTGGTTCAAGGGACAGAAATGTTTACTCATTTAACTAGAGGCAAAATACGGGTTGTCCATGTTCTCCAGCTGGAAAGCTTGAAGTCATTTTTCTGTGTACTTCTCTACATTAATTTTTAGACACATTCCATCATTCTTGATTATTAGATGTAGAGACTTTGGAATTAAAGTATCAGTACCTCTGTATTCATTACTGTGATTGTGGCACTATATAAAGGTGTGAATATGTCCTCAAGAGTAAGGACTATTTTCCTATCTTGCATTCTTAAAATGGGTGTTGCACCATACACTTTGTGAGAAGTAGGGTTTGAGCTTAAGACTATTGACTGTAGGTAGGATCACTTCAAAGATAATGGTTGTATTATTACTGCAATAACAGAGGCAAAACTGGGTAAAGAAAATGAGTGGGGACTTATTACTGTATTTAGTGAAGAGTAAGCAGAATCAAGCAGGGCCTCGACAATATTGGTGGATGATATTATTAAATTTGTAATGAGAAGTCTTAGAAAATAAATTAGCTGATGTGGCCAAGGGCAGTCTCTGCAGAATTTGAAAGCAGAGGAGGGAGCTTGGTGATTCTTGGAACAGCCAACATCAATGTAGAGTTAGGGGACTGGGAAATGTTTTTTTAAATTAGAGAGGCCTGTAGGAAGGCCAGAAAATTGATCATGCAGGATTTTAATTACCAAGATATTGATTAAGATAATAATTATGCACAAATTAAGAAAGGGTTCATAGTGCAGGATTGCTTCCTTAAGCTGTTTGTGAGCTTGCACAGTCACACAGTCTTGGATTCGACCCCAGGGAACTGAGCCAGTTCTGGCAAGTGAGGTGGGGAGGACCTATGGAACACCCTGGTATCAGGCTGGGAAGGATGAGAATGCTTAGGGAAGAAGCACAGAGGGTTGCTGGTTTAGTTT
Source organism: Edolisoma coerulescens (assembly GCA_013397115.1). NCBI lineage: Eukaryota > Metazoa > Chordata > Aves > Passeriformes > Campephagidae > Edolisoma > Edolisoma coerulescens. The sequence goes on from VWZW01007927.1 coordinate 1,791,732, forward strand.
GGGTTTGGATTTTTTATTTTAGGTTAGTAAAGGGTAGTTTTGAGGAAATGTGCCTGAGGAATTTCTTCTGATTATGAAAATCTTCATCTGTACAACTGAAAAATAAATGTGATTTCCTCAGAGAGGATGTAATTAAAATGTGTCCTGGTTAAGTCTACACAGGTTAAAGGCTGATGGGGGTAAATTCAGTATGAAATTAGCATAAAGTATTAAGCAGGTACTTTCTTAAGCTGCAGTATAATCAGTGCATTAAGGAGCAAGATAGGGTGACACACAGAAATGAAAAAGAGACTATAAAATTAAATTTCTTTCTGACTCATAAAATTTTTTTTTTCATGCTATTTCTCCTTTAGCCAGTTCCTTTTCTAGATCACACTTTTAGAGCTAGAAATGTTTTGTCTGTTAAACAGGACAGGTGGAGATCATTGTAACAGAATATGTTGAGGATGGGTAATGGCGTATTATAGGTTTTGCTGTGTAGTCAATGGATATATTTTTTTTCATGAAAACCACTTTGCTCTCTTTTCTGACTTTTGCAATGGTCCAGAGTAAAGGTGTTTGAGGAGTGAGGTGAATTATAGAGAAACAGTCTTGGTTTTACCACCCACTAGCAATAATAACTAGCCAGGCTTGAAGCGAGGAAGCAAACCATGTCCTTCCAGCAGATGAACTGTCCTACTGCTTAAGGAGAATACAAACTATCATGAATCCTACTCACAACAGCTCCTGGAGGAAAGAAGTTACATTCTCAGGCACAAGGGAACAGTCATCTTATTAGAGGCATTTATTCGAGGGGAGAGAAAAAAAATCATCACTTTTATTCCCCTTTATATTCATAGTGCAGTAAGGGCCAGGGAAAGCAGTTCCAAGAAAAATGAAGTGGATTAGAAAAAGAGCTAGGACAGAACTCCTCAGTAATGTTTTTATTATCTATTTTCCATAATGAAAGAGTGGAAATAGGCTTTATTTAGAGTATCTTTTTCTTAAGTTGCTGGAATAATCAGATAATTTGCAGTAAAACATGAAATTGGCTGGACTTCTTTAAATAAACTACAGTAATTCAATGTAACAAACACACAAGCCCATCTTTAGTAAGAAACGAAGGGTTGTTGATGTCTTTGTTCTAGGTGCTTTTATAAATGCATTAGGTGTTCTGATCAGTGAAATGTGATGAATGGGAAGATGCAAGACAGGAGCCATGTATTATATTTTAAAAATACTATTTATTTAACTTAAAGTTGATTTTTGAGGAAAAGAAAATGGGGTTATGTAGCACCCACATTTATGACAGAACCTTAATATAAATTAAATCTCTTTAAGAGAATTAAAGGAATATGCTTTGGTTGTATTTGTCAAATAACTTGGTCAATGTAAAAATAATCTACCAAGTTGTGTCTGTGGGGTGAGGTAGGGATCAGGGGAAGGCTTCCCTCTCAAATGCTGTGGGAGATGACATTTTGGTTCTGTCATCTGCTGAATGGATTTGAATTTGTATTTTTGCATTTCCATAAAGTGCTCTCCTTGTTGTGTTCCCATATGGCTGCTCTTACTCTCCTACTAAAGCTATTTCAATTTATATACTGTGCTTTATCCCCTCAGTGGATTGCTGCTTGAGCCCTGAGAGTGTTACCTCCTGTGAGAGTACCCGGGCTCTTTGCATAACCCCTCAAACCCCTCGTGTTTTACTCCTGTGCACAGGCATGTGGGAAAAACACCTCTCCCTCTCACTCCATGACACAATTTTCCGCATTAATCAAATCCCATGCACTCTCTGAACAGAAGAGTAGTGAAGCGTATTCCTATAAATCCATCCACTGCTTCCTCCCAAAACTGAACACCTCGGGCTGGGTCACCACCTGCCTGTCATAAACAAAGGTTAAAGAAATTTGCGGGGAAGCAGGACAGGATACTATACCTTGGTACATGTCTCTGCTTTCCTTGGCTGGCAGTCGTGATCTGCACCCTGTTGTCCTGAGCTCTTCATTTGGCTGTTGCTTCCACAGCAACCTGACAAGCTCATACTGTGGCGTGGCCGGGCTGGCTAAACTGAGCACCCTTTCTTTTCGTTGCTTGGGTGATATAAAACAAAACCTTAAAGGGGAGATGTTTTTCCTAGTGATCCTAATAAATCCTTCTTCCCCCACATGCCTGCTGGTTTCATAAGTGGCTGGAGTTGCCCCTCTATCTTTCCAAGCCTCCATTCCCCACGCTTACTAGTCTGTTATGTGCTTCCCTGACTTCCATCTCCTGGCAAAGAGCAGATGTGCTGGGGCTACCCATCTGTAATGTGGGGCCACCTTCACTTATAGCTCCAGTAAAAGCGCCTCATTTCCCAAATCTAGGAATCTGGGCTGCTGCTGCAGAGGACTGTATTTAATCTCTCAGCCCCATGGTGCAGGTGAAGCTTTTTCAGTCTCTTACTTCAGAAAATTGTGAAGGAACAGGGGAAATCACTTTGAGCGAGTGGATAGATGTTCAGGGCAGGAATGCTAAAATCAAGTAGAGAAAAATATTTAGTGGATAGGGATCATCTTTTTGCTATATCAGCCTATCCCTGCCCATCAGTTATTTCTGTTGCACAGTGAACATAAACCAGAATTAGCACTTTGAAGTTAGAGTAGGGCTGGCAATATAAATCAGTTGAGAATCTGCTTTCTGTTTTATGACCAACAAAATGTTCGCTTGGTGCAGACACTTGCTAAGCCCCTCAGCTTTCAATGTGAAGTTCTTGCTGTGGCAGATAATGGCTGCAAGTTTTTGCTGGCCGCTGTAAGTGAAAGGGAGGAGTTCTCCTGATCTTTTAAACATAGCAGAGGGTCACAGAAGCAGCAAGGTTCAAAGTTATGAAACCTCTCTAATATCCAGCAGCAATGTAATTTTTTTCCTTATTAAACACATTTGCCTAATTTTTATGTAAATAGCCACCGCCTGGTGGCCACTCTAATCCAACAGTATTACTGCTGGCAAACAAGGGATTAAGAAGAAAATGCTGTATTGAAATTAAAGCTGTAGGGCCTGATAGAGCTAGGTTACCATTAAATTCTATAGATACTCTGTCAATCTTGCCAGCTCCATTGCACTTTATTCTGGCGCTCGGGGTTTTCTATAACTAAAATACAGATTTAATCCTTTTTTCCCACACCATAATGAAAACCTTGATGCTGAATAATCCACTGAGGTTTGTGCATTTGTTAGATCTCTGCTTCATGAAATTACCAAATTTTAGTGGCAGCAGAGAAGCACAGCAGAATGTCAACATAGCTTTACAAAGCCAGAGGTTGTTCATTTCTAAAGATGAATATGATCTCTAGTAATGCTAGTTTTCTACATTTCAGCACCAGCCTTTATAAAGTGATGGAGGGATGGGAAGAACTGCAGGGCAGGCTTTCAAAGTCCAGTAACATGTATTTTTCTCAATTGACGTTTTATTGAACCAAGAAACCCGGGGATATGGCTTTACAAGGACGTTGAGTCTGAACTCCATTGCTAGACATCTTGGGATTTGTTGGGCTTGCACTCTGTTAGTCATATCATATGGTCTTTGAGTACTCATCAGTATCGTGGCATTTGATACTGCAAAAACGTGCCAAAAGAAATAGAAGTCCAACATGAAACAGTGGAATCAAAGCTGCATATGTTTTCTAGTGGCTGATAAGCTGTCTTCCCCCAGCCATCTGAGAGTCTGATCTGCAGACGCTAATCTCTGGAATTTGTGATGGTGTTCCTGGTCCCTAATCAGTGTTATATTTCATGTACATTGTGCTGGGACTTTCTTGGGTTGAGGAAGGGAACTATTATTCAGTGTAATATAATGTCAGTAGCAGCGCTGAGGATCCTGATATATGTTTATTTATGTTCATCCTGAGGGGCATTGGTACAATTCTAGCGTTGGCTGTAGATCAACTAAATTCTTGATTCAAAGCTTTTGCCATTTTTTTTCCTTTTAAATCCAAAATGCCCTACAGTTCAAACCCACTCTTTCAGAGAGGCTCTTGGTCATGTCAACAGGACTTTTGGTTAAGAAAGGAGAATAGACATTTGTTCCTAGGGCAAATAGCCACTAGAATGAATTCTGCTAAACAAAACTGCATGCTGGGAAGTACAAAAGAGAATCATTATTAAGGAATCTGCTAAAACCAATATGGGGCCTAGCACCCCATGTTGGGACAAGATTTTTCTATCACTAGAATAACTAAAGGAAGTCTCGTTTTTAACAGTGCTTGAGAGGTACTGGAGACAAGAATTTAGTCACACTTCACTTGGATTCTTCAGGAATGTCTTTGTTTAGTTTAATGCAACTGATTTCAGTTGTGGTGAGGCAGAACCCATACCTGAATGGAACAAAAGCAGTCTCAACAGAAACCTGAAACAGGATTTACATTTTATGGTTTTTGAGCTTATGGCTCCTAGGAGGAATGAATCATGCTCCTGTGAGACATGACCTACCCTCATCCCTTCTTTGGCTGGAACTGCAGAACTTGACAGGAATGCAGTGGATGCAGAACACCGGCTTTGCAAGTATTGTATGTTTGGGTTTTTTTAAATTATACACACACACACATATAAAACCTATGTATAGTTTTCTTGGAGCTTTGTTCTTGAACACTTTATTTGCGTTGACCAGCATCCTGGTGCTGTTGCTTGGTGGGAGGTAGTTGTCTGACCTGTGACTTCCAAATGCCAGGGCACAAGGGAAGGGCAACATTATGAGAGTTGTGGAAATGCACAGAAAACTGCTGTGCAAATTTGCATCAACTGTGCTGAGACATTTAAGTTCTGTAAACTGTATGTTGGTGAGACAGACACCAGGAATGTCTGTGTCCTGTGAACCTGTGAATATTAGGGTTAAAAAGGAGTTTCTGCTAGAAGGAAAATTGGGTGAACAGATGCTCTCACTATCAAGATGATTAGTGTTAATAGTGATGCATGATAAACTGTAGCTATCTAGTGACTTGTCTATGTAGGACATGATGCATACATAAAGCGCAGCTATAATAAGGGACAGGACTGCAGGAATGGAGAGGTAGATTAAGTGACCTAAATTATGTATATTTGTCTTACCTTGAAAGGAATATGAACTAGATGACTTTTTGAAGTCCAAACTATTTCTATGTAAGTCTATGAATTTTCATTATTTTCAGTGCTTTCTATGGGGAAGGATAGAAAAGTGCTTTAATGGCAAACTTATCTTTTTGGTTGTGCACATCATGTTACTTTGGTTGAGGAAACCTAATAATTTCACAGGAGACCAAATCTATTGTCTGTTGTTGCTAGTACTTTATGAAGTTCTGAACATAATTAATGCTAATGAGTTTGTGTGGGCTATTATCTGCTAATAAATTCAGTAGTAGAGTCGCTATCATAACTACAGTTACTGAAATAACATATGCTGAAAATAACATAATTTGAAAACGGCAAGGTAGACTAGTGATACTCTTATCCAGTTCCGTGTGATCCAGATCTACTGGTCCTGTTATGGTACATCACTCTTGTCGTACCTTGTTAAATATGGAAGATGACTGCTCAAGACTCTTGGATTATCTATGTGACTCCCTCTGTTTCCTGAGTGGATCCCATGTGGAGCCACTTGGGATTTTCCTGCATTCTGTTTTTCACTTTTTTTTCAAATTGAGAGGATAGTTCACTAGAAAGTTGTACAGTGGTGCATGAAATAAGGGAAATTGTCTTGAGCAAATTTGATGTTTCAAATGTCAGTATAAAATGTAGTGTTACTACATATGGCATTGTCTTTCCAAGCAGCATGTGCTTGCACTCAGAGCTGTCCCATTCATGCCTAAAAGAAGGCATGTTCTCTGCACCAAAAGAAAGAGTCTGAAGGGCTTTACAGCTAAGACAGTGAATCCAGTATTGAGGATTCAGCCTTGCATGTTACAAATAAAATTGCCTGTAGTTTTGCCAGCTGGGGTGAAAATTTCTAAGGGAGTTGAGTCTGTATGATCCAAGGGCATAAGCCAATCACTGGCTATCTGAAACTGGCAAGAGATTGCCCACAGTGGGGGGATAGTTCTGCAAAACTGTCCACTGAAGGGCTTTTATCCTTGCTTTGGAAGCACTTAGTCCTGTTTACTCTCTGAGTTGGGATAGAAGTCTGTGTTGACCACTGATCTCATCTGCTCTGCCAGCTTCTGTGTGGGAGTCATGCCTGGTAAAACAATGACACAGTGTTTTCAGAGAATGTCAGCTTATATATGTTTTGGCTGTGGGGGCTGAGAAGTACCTTGAGTGATTTATACAAGTTTGGACTGAGAGGTGTAAAAATAGCCAGGGCTGGGAACAGCCCTAACAAGCAGCAGTTTCTGGGTATGGAGTTGCAAGGCACAAGCCAAAAACTCATGGCAGGGGAGTGGGAGGTCCAAGACTCTTAGCTCCTCTGTCTCATGTTTTCCTCCCCTGATTCAGTACTAGTATGGGGTCTAGCAGTAAATATGACCCTGATTAAGGGGTATTTGTCTAATCACATGCTCCTGGGAGTAGAAAAGAGACAAAATTGGAAAAGTTTGGTCTGCTTCCTAATCTCATCATAGCCTGTGGGGAAGAGTAATCAGCTCTAGGTCAAAATCAGCAGCAGAGCACTTTTCCTTCCGTGCTGGCTCAGTTCTAGTGGCTGATCATCAGAAGTGCAGAGGGAGGATCACGTGTGCACTCCCTTATCCTGCGCTCTTGTTTCTCATGGCCTGTGTTACTTTGCAGCTGCTCCCTTTTGGGGGCTGCCCGTGCCATAGAGGAAGGCATCTGAAGTCCTCAGCCCCCACCCCTGTCTCCCTGCCTGGCAGAAGGCATGATCCTGCTCTAAAGCAGTGACTCTTGTCCAGAGATCATTTTAGTTCCCACCCTTTCATGCATTGCCTATTAAACTCTCTACAGCCATGTCTCATCTCTGTGATTATACAGATTTTTATACAGATTGCATCTGTATAAAACTGTATGAATTAATATCAGATGAGGAGATTTTAGGCTGTATTCTTGGGACTTATGCATAGAAGAGTATCATGGCAAAGAATAAAACAAATGTGTGCTTGATCTACTGTTATTTTTTTGTTGTTTGTGGGTTTGGGGTTTGCTATGTGTTGTTGTTTTTTGGGAATTTTTTTTGTTTGGTTTTGGTTTTTTACCACCATGAGAGACAAGGTGCTGGTCTGGCTGGATTTTTGGTCTGACACAATATTGACCATCCTCAGTAATGTTCTTAATGTTCAAAAAATACTAGATTACAAAGAAAAATAGTGTTTGGTTCAGCAGTAACAGTTTCTATCTGTGGCAATCAACACTAGACAATTCTCTTTTTTTGTAAACAGATATCTAAAATCTCAGAGGCAATTTCACTTTGTAACTGTAGGAAGTGCTCCCACTTTGTAGGGGTGGTGGAGAATACATAGGGTCTGATTTCTCTTGTGCTGCTCTGGGCTGGCAAGAAAATTTTGCACATAAATCTTAGGTAAAGTTTTGACCATTGGAAAGAAATTCTGCATGTTTACTGCTGTCCAGGATTAAATTGGTGGTATATTTGTATATGGGAGGTTAAATACATGCACTACTACCAGCATATAAATTTGCTCCACTTACATGTATATATTTATGTGTATTACAGTCTCTTAAACAGATGTGTAGAATGTGTGTATATCTGTACTGGAAAAATGTTTGTATACATTTCTACAATCACATATATACCTCCTATATATGCATGTATGTGTAAAGTGATAGTTTATCATTGCCAAGTATGTACAATGCTTAAAAACACATTCATCAATACAGATATTTGACTCTTTTATCAGTCCTGCCACAGAACCTATTTCCTGGATGGGAGGAATAATGAGGGAGAAAAAGGTGCTATCCATAGGAAACGGATCACCAAAACAAAGTTTCATAAAATGCTTTTTCTTCACTTTTCATTAGACTTCTGCCATTTTAAAATATACATATTTTTTCTCCCCAGAAAAAGGTGTATTTTTCTAAAAGTCCTTTCCAAGCTTCTTAAATGCTACTCTTTCTTATTTCACTCTTCAAAGAGCAGCAGCCACGCTATCCCTCTTTTCAACTTCAAACTGTGCTGCTCTGTTGGTCCAGCACAGCAAGAGTGCTTTGAACCTGAGGAGAGAATCTAGCTCCTTTTTTTGGAACCTTGAGAAGGACTTTTTGAGAGAGCTGTAATTAGCATTTTCTTTTCACCCAATGCATCTTTCTTGACTGGTGTAAAAGTAAACCAAGTAACAATAAACATATATTTACACATGTGTCGTTCCCTTGAGTCCAGCAGAGATGCCCTTTGTTCATACTTTATGGGTTTTTTTGGATCCTGTTAGCTGGACCTTTAGCCAGAGGTTGTGGTATCTGTGAAACTTTTCACAGGCTGCTGACTGTGTGGGGCAAGCGTGAATTGACTTTGGTTTCCTCTCAGGGGTGACTTTATTCTGTACAGAGTAAAAAGATTTGGTGAATGTCAAAGGAAGGAGCCACAAGTCATATTGATCTTGCTCGCTAGACAGCCAGCCCCTTGGTGGTTTTTATTCTTGGTGGCCCACCTTGGCTGCAGCAGTGCGAACTCTGAATGCCAACAAGACACTGTGTGAATTCAAGCAAAGTTGAGCTCCAGAGTTGCTTCCTGCTCTGTACTCACACTTTGCCCCAGGTGATCTGACAGCAAGGGATCAATGGGCTGCAATCTGGACACATTCCTTGATAAGGCCTTAACAGGGGTAAGTGCTGGAGTGGAAAGGAGAGGAAGTGTGCTGCTTCTTTTCCTCTGACTATAAATAGCCAGGTCATCAGTATGAGCTTTGGCTGTCTGGCATCAGCATTTCCACCTGATTTGTGGAACACCACTGAGCACTGCTAAGACCACTCTTTTTACTCTTTTTGTTCTAGATATTCACCTGTGTCACCTCCACGTGAGATGTAGAATGTGTTGCAGGTAAAATCAAAGACTCTATGTTAGTTTTGTTTATTTTAAATACTTGGTGGTTGGGGTCTCAGCCCACAGAGAAGCTCTTTGCAGTACACCTCAACAGGAGGAGAACCCTGGGGACTGCAGCAAGTGGTTGTTTTTGTGGTTTTTTGTGGGGAAACCACTGCTGAGGTCACATGTGTGTCCTGTAGGAGACTTAGACCCTGAACCACTGGGACAATAGAGGGAATGAGCTGCTGCTTTTGGATGTAAGTAGGGGTGATGAAATCAGCCAGTCTAAATAGGGCAAGGGTGTGCCACGTTATTGCAGAGCCCCTGTGACTTCTGAAAATACCTGTGGGAAAGAAAGGTTCTTAAAAATGACCTCACTAAGGGAATCTCTATAAATACAAATACCTTAAGAAACAGAGAGTTGTAAAGTAAGCAGCATCATCATTTTCCTTGAAACTGTATCTTTTTATCCGTTCTTCTCCCAGCAATTAAATATTTCCTGGCCCATAAACACCTTCGTGTTTACAGCACACTTTTTAGGCAGTAACTTGCCCAAATATCCTGTAGTAAGAGAAAACTCTTCAAGTGTGAAGGATTTGTTAATGGAAATTGGTTCAATAAAGCTTCCCTTTCCACCCTTGTACCCCTCCCCACCAGCACATGCATAGACTAAGCAGAGCCTTGCTGCCTCTCTGTAGTAATGTGAATTTTGAGTTGTTGATAAATACAAGCAGGTTAACAACTAACATCAAAGGTTTACCAGATTAAAGTCAAAGGAAGATGGGATTTTCGAGGGCTTGAGTAAACAAAAAGGTTGAGATTCTCAATTATCTCTCTAATACAAGACTCAATAGGCTTAACCGAACAGAGGAACAAACATGCCGGTTCTGCTGACCGCCACACTACTGGGTTGCTTACTGTAAGTCAGTAAAAGGCTACATAAGGAATGGAAGATAAGGCAAATAGGTTTGCCTGGAGAGTGAGAGATCATTAAGAAAAGGTGACTGTTGTGTTTGATGTAGTAAGAGGTGGAGGAAAAACTAACTGTAGCTTAATGGGCACAGCAGATTCTGAGACATGTGTGGCAATTATTAGTCATACTATTTGAATCCGAAAGGGCATTTGTTCAAAGGACTGCTTAGAGAGGCTCAGGCTGGAAAGAGGAAGCTATTAAATCAGCTCTGCTCCTCTGAGTATGTGGTGGGGTTTTTTTCCCCTTCCCTGAAAGTCTTAGGATACATCTTGAGAAGAGGATGATGAAATTTCACAAGTGTTACAAGAAGGATAAGATTTGTACATATTATTATTGCAGAGATTTTTAGTTCTCTCTAAAAAAGCCAAATTTACCTGCTGTGAATATGGTTAGATTGACAATAGGACACATGTGCCACCTGCTTCTATGAGATTAAGATAGTTTAAACAAAGCCACACAGAATGTGTCATAGATATTTATGAAGTGCAGAATTTCTAATCTTCTATCCACTGTTGTGCTGTCTCTGAGTAATACAAAGAGGAACCATAAGAAATTAGAGATGAAGTAAAAAAAGCCCAAGCACTGAATTTAACCCATCATCACATCTTGCTCATACTTGAGTTTAAAACACAAAGGAGGAAAACTGTAATTGCATTTGCAATTACACATGAGGTGTAAAAGGTATAGGTACCTTTAAAAAAACCCCATCTCCTTCACTTTGAGTTCTGAATATTTTATCTATTTTCTGTGACTGAGAGGGTAACTAGGAATTATTTTTATTTTGAATCCTTCATACTTCTTTTGTTAAGAATACCCAAGGACATCTTTTATTTCTGTGTCAATAGAATAAGTGCATATTGGCTGCTAGCTTAGTGTGCATACTCATACAGATTTTAAAAAGTATTTAAAGCCACATACCATTCAAGACATGGTATTCTATTGATACAGAATAGTTACAGGTGAACAAGTGTAAGCAGCTACTATGGACTGTGCTATCACAGACCATAAAGTAGTTATTGGGCTGTCTTGATTGTATGTGAGGTCAGTGGAATTCAGTGTAAATTGAATGTGGAATGGTGTAAGTACTTAGGTACGAATCAATTGCCAAGAAGTAAAAATCTCAAGTTTTTCCACTTCTGAGTGTCTCACATGTTACTAAGGTGTTTCTTTTACCTGCTTATAGTTGTCCTCAGTTTGATCTACAGCATTGCATTTCTTCCTCCTGGTCCCCTACCCTCTACCTTAAAATTTTAGAGATTTTTTTTTTTTTTTGTCATCATATTGCTGCCTGTTTTCTCAGACTGTTGAACATAATGAGGGATCTCATACTACTGTAATGGAAATGATTTGATCTGTTCAGTCACTTGACATTATGTATTAGTTTATATTATAGTCTTATCATTCCTATTTTTACTTAATGTTATCTTCTTTCACTGGTTCTAGTTGTCCTGAAAGGCTATTTTGAGAAATACAATTTTTAAAAAAATTAGCACTTGGTTATAAAGGAAAAAAGTAATTTTTAATTTTTTTCTTTCAGCAAGGGGCTGGTAAGCCAGAGAGAGTAGAATATTCTGAGTAGTAAATATTTAAAGTGGCAGCCTGGTACCATTTAAGTGTATGGGTTTGCAACCTGGAATTTCTTCCAGATTTTATACTCATTTTGTCCAAGTGATGTAGACTGGGTTCCATAATTATGTCCATGTGAGAGCACAAAGCCTCAGAGACAGATGTACACTGTGCAAAATGGGGCATGCAGCTGAATGTAACGAAGCATATCATCTTCTGAGATTCTGTATAGAGGGCCAGATTTTAGCCAGCTTATACTGTGTGCTGCCATCCTGCATATTATTATGAAATCAACTTTTCCATAGCTTTATTTTCATTTGTAAGGTAAAATAATTTTTTTCATGTTTTATTATCTTCACAGATTCTGTAACAGCAGTTTACTATGAGCTGTGTTACATAGGTCTCTGGCTGGTTTTTGAATTTTGGAGGTAATAAAATATTTTTGTTTGCTTGATTTCCTATTTTACGTCTTAAGAAAATATGTGACTCCACAATTCATTGATCTCATAATAGACTGCAGTATTATTTCCAGTTGGGATGTTGAAATGCTCAATGTTTCACCTGGAGGGCAGCTGTAGGGTTCTTGAGGGTTGCAGGAATGTGCTGCATACTTCTCACAGGAAGTTAGGGGACGCTATTGAACACTGCATCTTCTTGTCTTTCATCTTTTGCTGATTTTGCACTGCCCATTAGCAAAACTTTGTATCAACAAAGGTAAAATGTGAGGTGTTGTCTGCTTCGTCTGCAGTCCAACAACACAGTCTGCTTTAGCAGGTTGTTCTCAGCCCTTTGCCATTATATCATTGTTGCTATGGTGAATTAGGAAAATGCTGGCCATTAACTTCATGTTGAATGAGACATGTTCTCATCCCAGTGAGTGGAGATTTACCCACATAACTCTCTATAATGTGGAGGTATAGACTCTTGTTTCCGATACAGAAAGCTCTGTAGTTTGCAGCACCCTTTGAAACAGCTGTTGAGAGATCCTGTGTCACTGTCATGCCAACCAAATGGAAGATTTTTTACTTAATGAGAAGAAATAATTCAGAGACCTGCCTCTTTCACCTGGAAAAGGAGTGAAAAATAGCTCACTCTGTATTTTCATGTTCAATCGGGTTCCATGCAATTTCTAATGAGAAATGAACTAAAACTACAAATTAAGCAGGTAAACTGGCTGCAGTTTGGAGTCCATATGAGCTTACTCCTTTAGGATTGCTATTGCCAAATCAGTAAAATAAAGCTAAACCCCCCACTAGCCTTTTTTGACACTTTTCATGTACCATTCTGGAAAGTGCTAAGAGTTTCATGTCAGTTATGTGCTAATGATGGCAGCATGCAAGCAGTGAGAAAATGGGAGGACTCTCATAATTTATGGAGAAAAAGCAAACCTTCCACATGTTCCCCTCCATTATGCGGAAGAGCAACTCAGTTATTTCTGTGGCTCTGTCCTTCACCTACTGCTGGTCACGGGACTCAGGGTATGTGGTGGAGGAGACAACCAGATAGGTGGAGGAGGATGAATGCTATGCCACTTTCTGAGAGAAGAAAATTGTGAAGGGATGAAGTGGTCCAGTATTATATTTTCAGCGAAGCCCTGACTACAAGGGGCAAAATATGACTAGACTGTGGAGCCCAGCTGTAATAAAAATGGGGTTTGTGACTCTCTTGGGAACCTAGGCTAAGCAGAAAGGGCAGATTTTTGTCCATGAAATTTTTGAAGTTTGGGCAGTGTGGTGGTGGAAGCTACATTCAGTAGCTCTGTCTCAGAACCTAGACAGGGTCCTCCACTACATTTCTGAGTGCACATCTCCATGGGGGGACAATCACAGCAATCTCGTCATTTTGCAGGAGAAGGGGTGACTTAGCCTGAAAGCAAAAAAGATTTCATTTGTTGCTGTGGTTATAATGCCTGTTAGGAGCTGCACACTTCAGCTGAGAACAGTGATAAACTGTGTTTAATAATAATGACCCATAACATTTGAAAGGAAGCCACCAAGCAACAATGTTAAAATGCAGGAGAAGATGGTGTCTGTTTCTGCACAAGTCAAGTGTGTAAACGGTGAGTCTTAATTAGCTCTGGCAACATGACTGTTGCACAAGTTAACAGGAGGTGTAAGGAGCATCTGCTTGCCTTGTTCTAACTGACACAATGGATATCTTACATTGCAAAAGAGACGGTGCAGATGCTTTAAGTTACAGAGCAGAGTCTGCCACTCAGACAGATGTCACCCTTCAGGAAAAGAGAAACTTCAGACATGGCTTTTCTTATAATTGAAAAGCATTGTCAGCTTGGCAGCTCCTTGTATGTTTAAATGACAGATATTCATACTAGTTGAAAATGAACCCTGCTCAGCAGACATTGGCAATGTTTTGTTATTTCTCTCTTTCTCATTTCTAAAAGGCTAGTAGATCATTTGTGTTCATTAGACTTGATAGGAATTAGGCATGGAAAATCAATTCCCTCAGCCTCTTTTCATCTTGAGGCTGTCCCAGGTATTCTCTCTTGGAACTCCTTAGTAACATCAGCTGTGGTATGTGAAAGCAGTACTGAAAACTGAAAGGAAAAAAAGCAAATTTTGTCCTAGAAATGCCAGCATTGTCTTTTGCCGATTTCTCTTGCTAGCATCCTATTCTTTTTGGTTGTGCCCATCCAGCATGTGGGAGCAACCACAGTTATCTAGGCAAAACGAATGCTGGAGTAGCCTTGAAATACTTTCTCCCACTCTATCTCCACATTTACTTACCTATCATGTCATCAGGTAGATTGCTTTCACCATTATGCATGGCTTTATGATTAATACTTTAGTGCTACGGTCTGCTCAATAAGGAATCAGTGCAAAACATTAACTTTATAATATGTGTGATTCAGAAATACACTTTCTTACCAGTGTAAGAATTTGTTTCAGTTTTGAGTCTCATGCTGTCTCAAGAGACAGAGTCCTGCAGCATAGCTGTCTGATGAATGATGCTGTGTGGAAAAGCAAAATGAGACAAAGCGTTTTTGTTGTATGAAGTTGAATTATTGTGAGTTTCAATTAACAGCATTTTCTCTCTGTCCTGGAATGTGTAGATCTGAAATTCATGAAGATGAATTTGAACCTTTACAGCATTTGAGAAGCTGAATTGTCTCACCTGCTGTCCAAACATTCAGGATAAAAAAACCCCCTGATTTGCTGTCTATGTTGTTACTCATCAGCAAACAGTATAACAAAGGGATGAGGCAGGGCTCAATTACTTCAGGATCATTGTGTAAATTTAGTAAAAAGCATTACAAAGTTAATCTTCTGGTTTAACTGGTGTAATTTAATTACATCAATGATATTAAAGGCCTTTACTTCAAACCCCAAAGACTCTAAAGCCAGATGCCTGTCTTCTTGCAAGCCTGTGTGCTTCCAGAAGATATCAAGCTTGCAAATATTGATGACGTTATCTTAACAAAGTAGTTACTAGGGTGCCTTTTTTTCGGGCTGCTCCTCCTTGGATTCTAGACAAAGATGCCCTTTTCACCTCGTTATTTAGCAAGTTATGGACTGATTTTCACAGGATGTTGGACCCACATTTCATTCCAGCAGATTGCATGAAATACAAAGAAATCATAGATAGAAAAATGTGTTTTATTTTGATTTTAAGAAAACAGTTCCAGTGAAAAATGTGTGCACTGTGGAAAGGCAGTTTTAGAATCTAGGCAGTGTTTGTCTCTAGTACCTTGCTGCACTAAAGGTGTCATGCTGCTGTTTAAAGGTGTAGCTGCATTATTACCAATAAATGGAAAGCTGGGGCTGACCATAGGTAAATGCAGCTGTAGTCCAAGAACAGCAAGGCCTGAAAGAAGATGGGCTAAGAATCATCAAGCTTGTAGAGAAGGCATTAGGTTTGCATTTCATGTGGTTCATTCTAGAAAACCGTTTTTGCAATAAAATTGGCATCAGAAAAGGAGTTTTTCTGTCTCTGAGTGTTTTGCTGAGAACTGGATGAGGAAAGCAATATTGCTACAAGTTATGGCAATGTGAATGTGCGTATTGCCAACCTTGAGCTTCAAAAAGCACAAGCCAAGCATCATAAAATCCTGACACTAGTTCAAGTATTTTCAGCTTTTCAAAAAATTCACACATGTTCTCTTAACACTTCTTTTCTACTTAGAGTTTTCACTTGACTGTGGGATCTGAGACTTTAGGAGAGATACCAAGATAAAAAACAAATATTCTTTTGGGAACTGGTAGAGTTATCTCTAATCAAACAACAGTGACTGTAGTTAAAAAAGTTAAATTGGTTTTCCTTTACTTGGTTTTAACTATACTGTTAGGTCAAAAGCAACAATAAGGGAAGTTACTATTGCAGAATGCTTTTCATTCTGAAGAGTTCCTAAAAAATCTCAAAACTCTGTAGTATTACAAGGCAAAATGTAGAAAGAGAAAGGATTAGGACTAGAAATCCTATTTCCAGCCTCTGGAAGAAAAAAAGTGCATTAGTCTGGAAAGAAAGTCTGAGATAACACAGTTTTGATTTTTGACATTTAGAAATCACAGACTCTACTTGGCACCGGTCCTCAATTTCCACCTGCAGAACTCAATCAAAGGACTCTGCAAAGCACAGTAACTGTTTAATTTATAAGTCTTATTGAACAATGTTGAGATTGCTTTAAACTCCAGACTTTGGAAACAGCTGTGACAGAGAAAATGACCAAAAAAAAAAAAAAAAGTTCTCAGTGTATGAAAGTATCCTCCTGCCTATTTTTAAATTTTCAGTCTTGCAGGAGTTTCTGTTAAAGCCAAGGCAGATTATTTGGAAAAACATTGGCTAAAGATATTGGTTTGTATGTATGTCTGTTTGTTTTAACTAATTTGGCATCATCATCATTTCCTTGTAGTAAATAATTTTTCTTAAAAATAAGCCCAGTTTTCTGAGATACAGTAGCAAGAAAAGCATTTCCTAGATAAAAATCCTTGCAGCCTAAAGACTGGTATTCAGGCCTTCCCAGGTGAAATATAAACTTTCACTGGGGAACTTGTGTGTTATTGTTGTTTATCATACACATTACCTCTGGTTATAAAAAATGTAAAGGAGTTCTAGGGGATTCTTCAGCTATAATAAATTTTAGATGTGTGACAGGATGTAACCTTTAGACTAACACAAATTTTTGAAAATTGTAATATTGTCAGGCCAGCAGGGGAGAGGCTAAAATCCTCTCTCTGGGAAGGTTCATGAGAGTTTTACTTTTGGCTGTACAAAAATCAAGATTTTTCTCAAGAATTTCTGGAAAATCTCAGTATCGGTTCTGCATCCACCCACCCTCAATTCGTTCATAATTGTTAAAAATGTGTCATAAAGTCATTAAGTTTGGAAAAGACTTCCGAGGTCATCTAGTCCAACCTTTGACCAAATACCATCTTGTCAAGGAAACCATAGAAATAAGTGCAATTTCCTGCTGTTTCTTGAATATTTCTAGGGATGATGACTCCACCACTTCCCTGGGCATCCTGCTCCAATGCTTAACCAGCCTTTCAAAAATTCTTCCTGATGTTCAACCTGAACCTGCCCTTTTCCTAATCCTTGGTGACAGTGTTCCCCCCATGGCTAATAAAGGATGCAGGTTTTCTTTGGGTCTCCTTTTGTTGTTAATGTTTTTATAAAAACATTTGTTATTATCTTCCACAGCAGTGGCCAGACTGAGTTCTAGCTGAGCTTTTGCCATTCTAATTTCATCTCTACATGACCTAATGACATCCTTGTAGTCTTCCAGAGCTGCCTGTCCTTTTCCAAAGGTCATAAACTCTCTTTTTAGCCTGAGTTCCACTGAAAGCTCCCTGTTCAGCCAGGCCAGTTTTCTTCCCTGCAGGCTCATCTTTTGGCACACAGGCATGGCCTGTTCCTGCACCTTTAAGATTTCCCTCTTAATGTATCTCCTTCCTCTCCTGTCCTTTCTCAAGGGCGTGTATCTGTCCATTGCACTGCTCCAGCCAGGTGAGTCATCCCACCGTGTTTCCATGATGGGGATGATATCCCACCTTTCCTACTGCATCATGGCTTCCAGCTCCTCCTCTTTGTTACCCATACTGTGCGCATTGGTGTAGAATTTTGTCATTTGCCTTTTTTCTGATTTTTGCAGAGAAACAATTTGTAGCTCAAAATATGGAGTGTGTGAAAGGTAAGTTTGGCACAGTCATGTGGATTGTGTGACTAGTTGCAAGTTACCCTGCAGAATGAAATTTAACTGGAGACTCCTAATGAGCTCATAGGAAAAAGGATGAGGCCCATATTTTTCACTACCTAATGATACTATTAAACTTGCCTTACAAAGGTAGCTGGACAATTTACATCTGGTTTTATGGTCTGTAGATAGGTACTGTTACTTTGTAGGTCTGTATCCTCTTATTATCCTGTATGGTCTATAGACAGGTATAATACCCATTGTTATGACCTTCAACAGCAGCCTGGGCTGCAGGGACTGTACAGTAATATAGAGTTTAATATCTTAAGAGGCAGAGAAAGGTAAGTATCAGAATAAAAACCCAGAACTTCATAAGAACGGATTTCATCTTGACTCATCAGCTGTTAGGAAGGATCCCACAAGTCTCTGCTTTGGAGGCCAAAGGATTTTGGAAGTGTTGGAAGACTTTGAGGCAGCCTTGAAGATACATTGAAAAAACAAGGAAGGATTCTATAGGCATGGTAGTAGCAAGAAGAAATGCAAGAAAGATGCAAGGCCTCTGCTGAATGGCTTTGGCAAGTTAGGCCAAAAATGGCACGTGCCTGATGTCTTCTTTGCTTTGATCTTAAGAGCTAAAGTTAGCTGCAAGTTCCTTTGACAGGAAGCAGCGGCAAAACAAATGGCAAACCACCAACAGTAGAGTAGGGTCAAGTTACAATCCTGTTGTAAAATCTGGACACATACAAGCTGGTAAGATGTGACAGAAAAAGTGACTGGAAAAAGCCAGAACAGATTTACCAAGGTTAAACCCTGTCCATTGTCTTGTATCATGAAACAACTTAGTCAATAAAGGATGGGAGTATTTTGAACAGCATCTACCATAATTTTAGCAAGTCATTTGTCATGGTCTCCCACAACACCTTTGTTGACAGCCTGGTAAGACTTACTTCAGATAAGTGCCACAAGTTGTGTGAAGAACTGGCTAGGCTGCTGAGCTCAAAGTTGTTGTTGGCTAATGGCTCAAAGTCAAATTTGGAACTGGCCGTGTCTGGAGTTCCTCAGGAGTGGACACTGGGTTTGATACTGTTCAATATCTTTATAAACAATTGGCGTGAGAGGCTTGAATACACTTGTGCTAGGCTTAGTGATGATGCAAGACTGGGAAGAGAAGTAGGACGTGAGAAGGAAAAGCTGCCATACTGAGGCATTGACAGGCTGAAATCTGGCTCAACAAGGTTTTAAAAGAGATGAATGAAGTCCTGCGCACGCTCTGGAATAATCCCAAACAGCAATACAGATGAGGGTCTGGCTGATTGGAGTGTAGTGCAGCTGAGAAAGACCTGTGAGTCTCAGTACAGAGCAAGCTGGACGTGACCCAGCAGCACAGCTTTGCAGCAGTGAAAGCAAACAGTCTCTATTGGGCTGCAGTACAATTGGGAGATCAAAGGAATCTTTGAGATTCTTTCACGCTACTTGGTGCTTGATATTCCACAGCTGGAATACTGTCCAGTTTTGATTCTTCAGTTCAGGAGAGATGGAAAAATGAAAGAGGGTTTGGTGAATGTGTCACCAAGATGATTAGACCATTAGAGAGCTTGATATATAAAGGAAGTATGAAGAAATTTGGTTTATTCAGCCCAGGGGAGTGAAGGGTTTGTCTAGCATGAATCAGTTTTCCAATCTCTAAAAGGTAGTTATAGGTAAAATGGAAGAACTCTCTCATGACTACACAGTGATAAGATAAAGGCAACAGGCACAGACAGTGTCAGGGCACCTCCGTCTGATTATGGCGAGACAGAGAACCGTGAGAACACGTGTGTTGACAGAGAAATGGTAAGATCTTGTTCACTGGAAATATAAGACCCTGATTCACAGGTACCTGCATAACCTGATACAAGGCCCTGATTTCACCAGAAGGTTGGATCAGATGAATTTAAAACCCACATGAGAAGTTTCAGCGTCACTCAAAACAGATGAATTGTGCACACACATATACACAGGCAAAAGCTGAATTTACTCTTAAGACTTTGGGATTACAGTCAAAGTAAATGCATAATGCGGGTGTATTATTGTGCAAGCTATGCAAGACTGATATTAAGGCTTCTGAAAAGCTGGCTCAGGCCATTTATAAGCTGGGCTGGTAAAGTTATCTGCTTCATAACAGCCAGCTTAACAGCTACTATTTTCTTACTATTTTTTTATCATTAATGATACTTGGAACTGTAATAAGAAGTAATAAAGAATCACTCATACCCAGCATTTTACAGGAAATTGAAGACTGTGGGATTTGATCTTGTTGGATTCCCTTCATGTCATTGTCTGAAAGATCCATGTTGTCATTATTGGAAGACACTGGTGAGAGATAAAATCCATGGTGTTGTTATTTACTAATGAAATAGGTTTAGAAATCCAGTATAGGAAAGACCTTGAGGGACATGAAAGTTGTCTTGTCCCAAAGAGATGGGTGGATCAGTGACTGTCAGAGATGGCTAAATGTGTGGTTCCTTTTTTCTGACACTATGACAGGCAAAATTTATTATAGTGAGTTTATCTTGTACTTTGGGCACTCAGAAACAGTGAAAATAAACCTTATTGCATAGCTGGTTTTGTATAGGAAGGAAACATTTTATTTTGAGTAGTTTTTAGTACTGCATAATCTCTGATAAAAGCAAATGTGGGTGGAAATTGTTTCACTTAGTCTAATATTTCAGTAGCTGTGTCACTGGAGTGTGGTGGTGGGGTTTTTTTGTGGATTTTTTTTTTTCCTTAAGCCTAGAGCTGAAACATATATCTCTGCACAAGTGTGCTGAGCGTATATCTTTGAATATGGTATCAATATGTCCTGACCCAGATGAAAGCTTCTTAAGTCAGTTTTTTGCTCAATCCTGTTTTTGCACATTAGCTGTGAACAGGATTATTCTTTAGTCTGCCATTCAAGCTGTTCAGAGAAAAAAAAAAAGAAGAAAAGGAGAGGGGAGAGAACAGATTCTGAATTTTTCTGTCTGAAAAGAGACAAGCAGGATGGTGACCCAAACTTCCCACACCACTAAAAAATACAACTGCTTCTGATATGTATTACAGAGCAGCCAACTGACATACTAGAAAACAGCAAAAACATATTTTTGGGTATTTTTTCCACCTTAATGAGAATTGAAATACTCATTAGGGTGTTATTGTAGCATTATGTTTGAAGACATCTTCTAGAGGAACACTAGCACAGAAGTGTCTTGCCCTGATCCTGACTTCTGGGGCTTGTGTGAACAGGCTTTCCTAACTCTGCTTGTGATTACCTAGGCTGCTCCAGGAAGGGAGAATTCAGTGCTGTTGTGTAGCAAAGGATCAATAAATCTGGAAAGCAGGGACAGACTTCTGTTTATCCCTGGGATATATTTAATGCTGGCCCTGGCAGGCTTGATTTTCCCATGATGTGTCAATTTGCCTTGGTGGTCATTCTGAGATTTGCTTCCTGAACGGTAAAGGCAGACCTCAGTCATCTTTAATTTTGATGTGTATGTGGGGGCCAGGACCTGCAGTGAGTGAGAATTAGAGCCAGTTGAAGCAATGGCTTTTGTGTTGGTATAATAATAATTGAATGTTTAGAACTGCTCTACATCTCAGGCTCTGAGGTAGGATGAACTTTTGAGGACACATCATATCTGTCGTACCATGATTCAACTTGCTACATAGTCAGCATAAGGCAGAAGTCCATGGCTTAGCCTCTCTTTCCTTTTTAGTGGTTGCAGCTCATTCCCTGTCATGGAAAGACTTTCAGACAGGCTCAAAGTCAGGGTTCCACCCAAATGACACCATTCCAGCCTGGTACAAAGCCACCCTCTCCTGCCTTGCAATGATGTCAAAGGCATTTCCACTCTGGAACCAGAGTTTGTCAATTTCTACTCAGATCTTCAAAACATGGTTTTACTTATCTGTCTCCTCTTTCCACTTACCCAGGCTTTGGACCTGTAGGTATTCAAGCTGTACTGTTTGGTTTAGAAATTAAATGCAAATGATTGATTCCCATGTCCTCTGCATGGCTTTGTCATTCAGTGTAGCAGTAAAGATGTCTGAGGTATTTCACTGCGCCCTGCTTAGTCTTCAAACAGACAGGAGTCCAGCACTAGCAGAAAGAAGTAAAGTTCCTAGCCATAAGACTCTGTTTATAAAGTATATTTGGCACTGATAAAATTTAACTTGTGGCAAAAAGAACACTGAATTTTCTTCAGCAGACAGCGAAGTTTCCTCATCTCATTTTTCTCACTGCAGAGAGTTTGTTTTATTCCTTCTTTGTCTCCAGCACTGATCTCTTTCATCCTGATATGCAGGATGAAAGTATGCATCCTGATTTGTTCTGCTGAAGTAGCAGGGGATTTCAGCATCCTGACTCTGAAATGTATTATGCCTGACTTCTGTTTGGATGTGCAGAAAAGGACATTGCACAAGGGGCCTCTTCCCACCAGAATACTCCACAAGGGGCTTGGTGTAATTGCAGCTCTTGCGTTTCCCTGAGAACAAAGGCTTTTAACTTCTTCCCCAAATATTCTGTGGAAAGATAAATTTAAGGCAAATGTTCTCACTGTACCAGCTAAAGGAATTGTTTAGCTGTGGAGAGAGGGTTGAACAGCTCTCCTGAAGGTACAGGTCTCTTCCTGTTGTACCTCTATTCTGCATGATTTTGCCTTTGAATTTCTGAGTGGACTGCGGCAATTCTTCATTATTCCATCTGAGACCGGAATTTCATGAGCTGAATTAATGTCAAACATAGGTAATTCTTGTTCTGGATGAAGTGATGCACTTTCTTTGTAAGAGGGAAGCAGCAATATGTTTATCAATAAACACAGAGATTTAACAAGGCTTGATAGTAAATGTGACAGTGGTTAGCAAAATTCATTGACAAGGTACATTTGATTATTTACTGCATAGAGGACAAGGTCAGGCAAAAGTATCAGGGAGACCCTCTGACTGAGTCATAGGGTTCAGAAAGGACCCCTTGCACTGTAAACTCCTTCTCAGAGGGGAGTTTATATGTATCTGGATCCAGACTTAGTCCCAGACTTGGTCAGTGCTTTGTGTCTATATGTGCACAATCAATCCTTTGTATTAGTTAGCTAAGATTTCCAAGTTTAGCATGCTACTATTCACTGAGAATCTGCTGGAGCAAGAAATCTCTCAGCCTCAAAGAGTAACCTTGAGAGCCATCTTTACTCAAGGGTGGATCCTTCTGTGCAGGAGAGCTCAACAGGTCCTGGACTGTTTGCTGTTATGGAGTAACAGAGTTATAGACATATTTACAGACTGACAACAGAGATTAGTTTCTTCCAAACTTGGCTTGAGTCAGGCTTTGGCCAGCATTATGATTTGGGGAAGGAGAGTGTGTGTGTGGGGTGGCTGTTGCTCAGAATAGACCTTGGCTATGGTGTAACCTGTCTCCCCTGAATCCACCATGAGTCAGACGCAGCCATCGCAGCCAGACACATTCGTTGCCATCACTGCTGGTGGGAATGGGTTGAGCAGAGTCATGGGAAATAAAGGTCAGGTTGGGCAGCAGGGTGGAGCACACCATCACAATTCTGAATGGTTCTGACAATTATATGAAGTACTAAAAAAAGATCATTCAGCTTGGTGTGTCTTCAATATTGTGATGTCCTACATGAAGTAACAATAACATCAGTCTGTCTTACTCTCATTTAATTTGCAGCATGCAAAATGCATTTGACCTAAAAGAATTCCATTTTCTTTAATCTGAAAATGTAGAACTAGAACTTGGCCTAAATCTTGAAAATTTTCAGACTTTTAAGTTGGAAATCCCCACCTCAAACAAAATTATGAGACCTTATATCTTCATTGAATCTTTTTCCCATGAAAAAACTTGTTGAAAGATTTATAGACCATTCTAGAAATGGCATTTCCAAATAACTGATTCTAGAATTTTATGTTATTCCATTAAGAATAGAATATTCTCTATTATATCAGCAGAAAAAAAAATAGTTTTGCACCAAAGGAATATGATTGACTTGAATATAATACAGAATAGTTAATAAATAGTATCTTCCAGGGAATTAAAATCCCCCACATCTGATATTTAAGTTTTCTTTTATTCATATAACCAATTCTAATCATTCACAGACAAAATTTCAAATCATTGCATGAGCACTTACTTGGAGTCTTTCAGCCAAATTCCCTTCCAGCAATTTGGAAGCTTTTCATCTTTTCATAACAGGTAAGAAGTATCTTCTTCAGCAGCATCAGGTCTACCAAAAAAGGTAGAAAGAACCTTGTCTTTTGCTTTCAGCAAGAAAGTTATATGGTGGGGAATCAGACTGCAGAGGTGAGCTGGAAAGTTACATAAAAGATCACGCACTAAGATCCTAACTCAATATAAGTAATGTAATTTGAGGCTGATTTTGGAAAATGCTGAGCATCTGCAGAGCTATTGAATTTCAGCTGGCATTTTGCTCCTTGCTTTTGAAAATTGCAGAAAGCCTGCTAGGTCATGCAAATAGAAAGCAAGGCACCTAAGGTCAATTTGTAAGGTCATGATTTCATGAGTACACACCAGTAGATGTGTGTATCCAGATCCTCTTTTTATGTCAATAATCAATAAATAAGCCTATGTTTAGCATAATGTGACACAATGCTGGAGCATTAGCTCTATATATAGCTCTTTTCATATATATGAAAAGTGAAAGCAAGATGGAAAAATCCTAAGTGAGACTTTGCTTAGAGTATGCTGCTGTTTCTCCAGCTAAAAGAAACCTAAACCAAACCAAAAGCAAACAAGAAAACCAACTCCCTAAATAGATAAATAAATAACCCGGCCAAAACTCCAAAGCTGTTTCATGGCATTTATGTCACAGGCATCACAGCTCAGTATTAAGTGGTGCTATGTTGTCTGACATCCTTCTTTCACTAGCATGTTCTTCAATAGCGTAAACCATCAACTAGATTTTTAATTTTATTTTTTAAAAAATGTATCCAATTATTTCTTCTTTGGCTCAGTATGAAATGTAAAGTTAATCATAAAGGACAAACAAGCTGTAACAAAAAATGTTTGGGAAATTGCAAAATGATAGAAAATATGTGAGTTCTGAGGAAATATGGGAACCTGCCAGAACACACACAGTTTTCACTGTTTATATTCCTGCAATGACATTTTTTATATCTGTGCCTAAAGAATGTATATAGCTGTTTCATAATATTCAAATACAAGGAAGGGTAAGGGATGAAATCCAAATCTTACCTTTGAAATTCCTTGCTTTTCTGCATTTATGTTGGGCTTTTAACTTTATTATGAAGCCATTACAGTTTATCATGCCAATAGGTATATAGGGAGTGTTAACCACAGACCACTGACAGAATAAACCATGCATTCACAGTAAGTATCACGCTAAACATTCTATGAAAAATTGAGCATATGCATGAAGTGCTTCTTTCTTCAAACAACAATTCCTGCTTCCTCAGCCTTCTCTACCCAAAGGCACTTACACACACTAGGCTGAATACATTCAAACTACCTTATAACCGCGCTGGAAAGAGAGACCCATACAAAGCAGTTACAAACAGCTGGTTCCAATGTGTTTCTCTCTCAGCTTATTTTGACAAATGAGAGTGATCAAAATAGGATTAAAGTAGAAAAAAGCTATATCTAGATAAGCAAGTGAATCTGCAGAACAAAACCCTGTGGCCACCCTCTGTGGGGAAGTTCCTTCATACCAGCTCTGAAATATGTCTTCTGGCTTAATTTCACCCTGAAGGGGATACAGATCAGCAGTTCTGAGACTGTCATCTAAAGGGAGGCAAAGAGAGAAGGGTTGAGAACTTGGCTTCAAGTGTGATACCTTTTCCACACACAATCAGTGGGGCAGACTTACCTGGACTGCAGGTTTTTGGGTCGAAAAGATCCAAAGACCAGCATTCAAAGCAGTAAT
The DNA here is from genome assembly GCA_013397115.1 of Edolisoma coerulescens. Classification (NCBI taxonomy): domain Eukaryota; kingdom Metazoa; phylum Chordata; class Aves; order Passeriformes; family Campephagidae; genus Edolisoma; species Edolisoma coerulescens. Next base: position 1,817,258 of record VWZW01007927.1, read on the forward strand.
CCAGTGAAATAACTTATTTTAAAAATTAAGACTCCTTAGAATGACATTGACAAAAGTTAAGTTTGACATGAATATGACATAGCCTTCTGGGATGGATTTGAAAGACAGACGAGTTAGGTTAAAGAAACTGATGTGATTTGTATCTGATAAATGCTTGACATGGCTTTGGTGCAGTGTGCTGGTACATTCCTTGGTGTGGTTAGAGTCTTGTCCAGTGACAAGTGATTTCCCAGGAAATTGCCATACATTCAGCACAGTGTTATTATGGTGTCTTGCAAAATGAAACGGAAGAAATTGCCATACATTCAGTACAAAGTCATTATGGCATCTTGCAAATTGTAATGGAAATGAACCTATATAACTGGTGTATAAAACTACTTCTGAAACAGCTTTTTACAGAGACTGAAATGTTTTCTACAGAATGATGGGAACTTCCATATTGTGGAGGGCAATTTGTATGCCTGCTACAGTGTTTTTAACATGTACTTCGCAGCAGTAGCTACTATAATAGTAAAATATATTTTATTTTCCTTTTAAATTTTTTTTTTAGCAGTTGTACCTTCCTATTAAGTCATCCTTATGCTTGGACTGTGATGATTTATACTTCTTCTGTTGCTCTTGGAACTAGAGCCTCAGCTGTGTAACGTGATGGCAACCTATTGAAATACCTTCTACTGAAACATACTAATTATCTTGCTTTAAAACTCAGTTTTTACTTTGCTTGCTCTCCTGAAGAATTGAGGAATTATAGGATTATAGGATAATTCAGATTGGGAGGGTGTTCTGGATGCCCAACCTCCTATTATATTAGTAGTAAATTTTATAGCGTTGTTTAAAAACAAAGAAGTGTGATACCTTTTCTTCAAAACTACCTAGCTGTCTCAGAGTGTTTCAGTGAAGCTCTGTGAAGTACTGTTCTCTCTCCTGAAGAAAACTATGCATTTCCTTAAAACTATGGATTTTAAGAAAATCAATCTGCTTATCAAGATAGGGTTAGCAGGTGACCTTGTCATGAGCTCAAAACATCTACGTGGAGAAAACCACGATTCTTTAATCTTGGCAGAAAAAGGTGTAACAAGATCAAGTGTCCAGAAGCTGAAATGAGATAAATTCAGATTTTAAAAAGGCAAATTTTAATCATTTATATTTTTAATCATTATAGGAACTTATTAAAGGATACTTTGAATAATATATCAAATGAAATACTTAAATAAAAAACTAATGTATTTTGAAAACTATGTACTCTAATTCAGAAGTTATGGACTGATGTACGGATTTCTACACTAAAAATCAATCGTCTGTGCTAGGAAATCAGTGTGGATAATCAAACGTGTCTCTTATGTGCATCAATGTTGTGCATACTCTTATTAGTGGCTTTTCTGTTTAAATTCCATATTGTTGCTGAACTTCAAGCTGGCTTTAGGATCCTGACAGTCATTATAAAACAATTGCAAACGTAGCTGAAATTGTGGGTATGATAAGCAAGGATAAATGGATCACGTGAGATATAAAAGATACTTTGCTAGTTAGTGTGAAATTCAGCGGAGCAGAAGAGCTCTGAGCTGTTTCAATGATCACAGCCATGTTTTCAGTGTTAGACCAAGTAGTTTCCTTGCAATTCCACCACTGGAACTGGCTATGTATACCTGGATTAGCAGCTGGAGGAGAAAACAGTTGTTTGACTCAACCAAGCCCATGAGACTACATCGTCACGTAGGCTGTGACAGTGCAGAAGAGCTGTTTTAAGTGGCATGGACTTGGGGAGATGTGGGTGTTCTTAGTTCTGCCTTTTGTGCCTTGGAAGTGGGCGGTAGAAGGCTGCTGAGGAGAGAGGCTCATGATGTGTCTTGGGGCACTTTGGAAATGGCAGGAATACTCAGGGCTCCACAAAGTCACATTTTCTGCTTTGTGAAGTAAAAGCTGTCCGAGTAGTGGAGGTAATAACTGACTCGAACCTCTCTGATGAGATAATCAAAACTCTGGTAGGTTCTGTGGATCTGTAAATGACGCTGGGTCAGTTTTTGTGTATATGCCCATCCTGCCCTGTAACGGTGCAAGCCTTGACGTGTTTAGGTGATTCATAGGCCAGACTGTTTTCAAAGTTTCTTGCATGAAGGAGTGTGTGAGTAAGAACGCAGTATGATGGCCACAGCCAATGATACCATGGTTACGAGTAGTAAACATAAAGATACCTTTAAGCCACAAGCCTTCAGAAGTTTCCACTATCAATTTACCAGAGGATTTGTCTTGCTGATATTTCCCATATAGTGGGCTGCTGTCGAAGTAACGGGGCTGTATGGGAAAATAGTGGATTCTTCAGCCTTGCGCCAGTCCCCATTTCTTATCAAAGCAGAAGAACCTGACTTCAGGTTATCTGACAAAACGAAAAAATGGAAAATTCTTATTTCTTTAGGATAATAAAGATAGGATTAAATTAGAGAAAGGCTATGTCTGCATTCGCAAGTGACATGGCCCAGTAGAAATGAATCTTTAGAGTGAAACCCTTCCCATCATTCTCATGCTTCCAATGAGGTTCCTTTGTATTTTTGTTGGAATGCATTAGTTGTGCCTTTGAAGTGCATCTTCTGACTTAATTTCTTCCAAAAGGAATTGTTTCCATTTAGTGCCATCAAATGCTTTTTTAAAACCACACATACATATTTGAGAAAAATGTTAAAGGATGAAATTTGGAATTAGTCTGGTTCCCTCCTGTGCCCTAGCAATGTGAGCTATAAGGAAAGGAAAAATGAGCTGGCCCAGCAGAAGTTATTTCACTGAGATAGATAGTATTGCTGATGTATTAAATTACTGCTCCATGTGAGCCTGGATGGGAGCATCTGGCTGTGGCAGACTGTCAGGCAAGGGGTAGAGCTTTTATTTTTCTGGCCATATCTGCCAAGTGCTTGTGCTCACTTCTGATCTGGGCAGGGGTCACTCCTGTAATTCTAGGGACTGGGTCAGAAATGGGATTAGTGCAACAATTTGAAATGCCATGTGCTGCTCGTGCCAGAGGAAGCCGTCAAACTAGATTTTGTGCTGTCCTCAACAGCTGTCATGACTGTTTCCTTAAATCTGTGTTTGGAAGGGCATTTATGTAGCCTTAGAGTCATGATTATGGTTAAAATTTGTTAAGTCAACACAGACTAGAGTGAGTTGTAGTGCAAGGGGCCTCAGAACTAGGTTTAACTACATTATAGTAAGAATTATTTTTACTTTATTTCTGTGCAGAAAAGCTATACTTCAGTGGTTTTAGTGTCTCTTTAATAAAGCAAAACCAGAAGTTATGTCTTTGGAGGGACCAAAGGAAGGGAACAAATAAATGGTATTTTTCTCATGTGGCTGATAATGACTTGTGCCTGTCATTGCTATTCCCTGTTTATCTGACCTATTAATGGAGGGCAAAATTCCAAAGAAATGTTTAATTAACATTTGTAATTAGTATTACAAAAGACCCTGCTTTATAGAGCAGGCAGCCCAGAGAGGAGGGTCAGGAAAAGACAAGCTCTTCACCCTGTAATTATTGCAGCTCTCCTTAGTGCTCTCATTCATCTCATTAACATCACAGTGGGACGGTGCCACTGCAGGCTACTGGCAGGTGTCTAACTGCCTTCCTCCTGGGGAGACTTCTACAAAAGAGGTCCTGATCTGCAAATAAGTTTGAAAGCTTGCCAGTGGAGTTCCTCATTCAAACTTTGAAGTCTCCCGCTTCCAAAACACCCTAAAGACTTTCAATGTCAATAAATGGTGATGTTCTGGGGAAGTGCTTGCTTTTCAGCTTTGGAAGAGAGAGGGGAGAAATTGAGGTTTGTCTAGCAAAATATACTACTTAATTAACATGTTCCATTAAAAAAAATAAAATACGCTAGCTAGAAGGGGATTGTGGCTGGATAAACAAAAGGAAAGCCTGAGTCATCACTTGAAAAACACTGAAATGCAATCAACCCATGAAAAAGGCATCTGTCAATTTTCTGTGTGAGTAAAGCTTTTCGTATTCTGGAATGTCTTTCTTCTTCAAATTAAATTAAAACAACAATCATATCAAATATTCTAGTTCAGAAAATGATAGTGTATATTTTATGGAAGAAAAAAAAAGAATTTGTTTTTACTTCTTTGTAAAACACATAAAAATGACATTATTCAGTCCTGTGACATTCAGGTTTTTCTTAAACCCCCAACTCCTGCATTTACACAGGACTCTTGTCTTTGAATGAAAAGTAATTAGAGAGTTTCTAGCCATAAAAGCATATAAGAAATACCAAGATAACATAAAGTAAGGACACCCCCCTCCCCCCATAAACTTCTTTTATGTTAAAGATAGTATATGATTTAAAGCCAATCTTGTGGTTTTTGAAGATACAGTTTATTTTATTTTACTTTTTGGGTATGGTGTAACTGAGCTTTTTTATTACAGCTGTAAGTAATGAGGCCATAAACATTTACAATATATGGCATGAGTGAAGTCAGCAAGTACTCAGTGTTTGAAAAAGTCCTAAATCAGGTGCACATCCCGCTGATTTTGCTGGAATTGCTCTTGTAACAGAGTTTGTCAGCTTTGGTGTAATGTTTACAATGATGATTAGAGGACCATTATAAATATGCATAAGAGCTAAATTAAACCCACCTCTACTAAAGAGCTTGTATACAAAAGGATACTGAAGGTGATGTTTGGAACAGCAGGGCAAGAGTTAGAAAATGTTCATTTGAATCTTGCTGGCTGGATTGCCTATAGTGAATCATCAAAATCAGATGACCTGTGATTTTTGAGAACACATTGTTCAGTTTGGTGAAAGGAATCAATGCTGCATTTATTTATTGCTTACAGAGCAGATATCGCTGCATTTTTAAGAGCTCAAATCACGGCCAAGTAGTTTTTGAAGAAGTTTGTTCAAATATTGAATAGAAAGATGGTCTCTACCTTGAAACAGCTAGGACAGGAGACTGACATAGATGGAAAACAAGGAAAGAACAAGGGGGTTTGCAGAAAAAAAAAAAAAAGAAATATTTATATGTGAGCGAGTGCTATGTACTTTAGAAGCATTTTTAAGTCATCTATGAAATAAAATATTGGGATAGGTTTTCAGATATGTACTAATACTTGTTTTTAAAGTAAAATAACGAAATTATGAAAATTCATATCATGGTTTGATTGAAGGCACTTGTCAACTTTCTGGCAGTGAATAAGAGATGTGAACGAGAACTAGCAGAGGAGAAACTGTCACATTCTAGTGTATATTTAAGAAGACAAAATTTTGTACTTAGGCTAGTGATATGAACTTCTAAAAGCTACCTGATTAAGTCCAAAGATTTGCTATTCAGAGTCTGGATTTCCATCCCTTTAAGTAGAGGAGCTTGAGCTCAGGAGCAAACACTAAAAATAGGCGTATCCATGAAATTCTGCCCCAGACTGCAAATAATTAAAAGGCTTGATTTACCAGTGAGACACACACTGAGCATACAGCTCCTAAACTCACTGATTGACCTCTGTCCTTTTACAGAGCTGCCTCCAGGGAACTGCTCTCCCAGTGTGAAAAATCTGTTACATGGATTACATAGTTGAAGTCAAATGTTTGCTTTCGAGCAAGAGTAGGAAAACTGAGGGGAAGTGTTTTGTGTTTGTGTGAAAGAAACTTTACATTTGTCTAAAAGTCCTTAAAGATCAGGTACATAATTCTAACCCTCTTTTTCACCGAGTATAAGCCAATATACTTTAAAAGTATAGATAAATATACTGTATAATTTGTGCTAGTTCTGCCTGGTTTTGTTGTTTTTTTTTTCAAATAGGTAGAGGCAATGCTACTTGCTTACATGAAAGGCTATTATGAAGTTTAAGTGTAGAGCACTTTGAGGTTTATTTCTTATGAAAGGAGATAAATATCATCCCAGTCTTCATTTGTACTTTTTTTTAATTATTATTTTTAAAGAAATCATAGCCTTTTCCTCAAATGGCTCTGAGCCTTTCTGTCTACCTTGGCTTACAGATTTAGTAGTCCCTATCTTCTAATAGTCCCAGCAAACCTGGGGGCCCCTTCAGATATGCATTTTTTAGATTTGTTTTTCTATCTTTCCACCAGGTATTACATGTGTATATATGGCTTGAATTCTGCTAGGAACAGGCAAAGGGTGATGAGAGGGAAAAAAAAAAGAAAAAAGTAAAGAGAATCTTTTCTGTCCTTTAAGGTTTTCTGTCCTAAAGGGTTCGGTCCTTTAAAATTCTGGGCAAAGGAGGAAGAAACCCATATTCATATAAATGAAGAGCTTGTGACAATGTTTTAAATTTTAACAAGGTGCATTGAAAGACTTTTGAATAGAGGAGGATTTTAAGGAGGGGATACAAGATTTCTCTTGATTTTTGTCTGTATACCAGCTATACTTATTCCAGCACTCTTGATTGTGGTAAGATTTGTTGTCGTTGTTTTCTGTGCATGTGAATTAATTGCTTCTCCTAAGCTGAATAAAAATCGAGCTGGTGGTGAGTTGTTTTTATTATTATTTGTCATCAGTGATTTTGGTTTTTTCCAAATTTCTGTAAGTCACCAGGGATGCAGCAAAGTGTCCAGGTCACCGGACACAGTGTTGTAACAGCAAACCTTGTAACTGATCCTGGTAGAATGGAAGGATGATCCCAAAAGTTCAGAGCAAACACGCACAGACCCTTGGCAACACCCACGAGGTGAAAGCTGACCTGGAAACAGTAAGATGTGGTAGATCTGTAAAAGCTTTTCTATAACCTACATCTAGATAACATTCATACACATGAGGAGAAGTACAGAAATGTTTAAACAGAAAAAAAAATTAAAAAATCATGAAAAGCACTAACAGTGATAGTAAAATAAGGAATATAGAGTGGAATAGACTTGCTTTATTTAACTTTTCCAACTGCTTTCCTTTGGCCTATGTGAAAGTTCATTTTCCTTCAAGATTTATAATTTTCAGACACAGCAGTGATATGATTAGTCTCGAACTCAAGACTAATACCAGGTCTGTGTAAAAACGTACCCTGCTCCCTTCGCCGCCCCCCAAACCACAATAGCAATCAGGCACTTAATGTGACAAATCCTTATGGTTAGTGCACCAGCTCCTTAACTCTGAAGTCTGGAGCTAAAATCTTTTCTTATGACTCCAGTAAAAATGAATTTGGTGATCTACTGCATGTTGTAAAAGTACAATATTATCTTCAGTCTCTACTGGCTGAGAGCTCCATCAGGGAAAGGCTTTTTTCTTTCTATTTTCTATCTGAGAGTCCTTGAACCAAATACAGATAGTGTATAAATAAGTGTAACCCACTGACCCTCTGTCCCACACTGTGTCCTATATTTTTGAGCTTTGCTGTGCTGAAAGGAAGGAATTACATTCCCAGGGGTATAAGCAGGAAGATTGCTGCCTTTTTTTCTCTTTTTTTTTCTTTCCTTTTGTCCTTCATATGATAGCATGGCATTGGCTTTTAAAGTATCCTCCTTCATGTTACCTATGTGTAATCTCATGCATAGTCTAATTATTGACTATCCCCAGCCGTAATTTGGCCAGTTGCTGAGCTGTCTGTACTGCAGTGCAGCTGGATCTGCAGCACAGGTAGGTGTACCTGAGCCAGATTTCAAGTGGCTAATGTACATTTCAGCAGGGACAGGTAGTCATAAACCCAGAAACTTTACTTCAGTCTTTGTAAGCCATGAGTAATTATTTTGACGACCAAATCCGATGTCTCTACCACTGTGCTGTTGCCTAATTCCAATGTAATGCTATCCTGAGTTTATCCAACAAGCTGCAAGCAGACTTTTGACTCTCAAAGGAGGAGCACTGTAAAGTAAGATGCAACCCACCCTGTTTTTGTAGTATCTGGTAATGAGCCGCTTCAAAGGTGAAATCTTGCTTTATTTTGGTGAGAGGTGATCTATGCCCAAGGTCAAAATTATCTCTTCTCCCTGCCTTACATAAGGGCTGCCAGTTTATAGCTGCCAGCCTGGGCAAGCTGTTCTTCTGCTGAGTGAGGCTCTGGGATCTTAATCTGATGCATGATATTTACCAGTAGAAGGTTTTTAATGCCTGTGTTTTTCAGACACTTGAAAAATACAGAGTGAAAAGCACTCAGTTGAATACATTGCCAAACGATAGTTGCTCTCAGTTTGGATCAGTGCCCCTATTTAGAGTTGTCATGATCTTCATTGGGAAGGCTGTGAAAATAGACTGACCTTACAGCACACCTGGAAGGCCAAGAAACTCTGTTTTTGCCAAGCTATACGTAGTCAGGATGGTTAAGTTATACAGCCAGGTAAATGGTAATGCTAGCTGTTGTCATAATTTATTTGGCTGACTGTGCTTGTTAGGGCAGTCCTTTAGGGACAACCCTTTGGAGCTGGCAACCTCTGTGTCCTAAAAATAATCAGTACTGAACAGAGCCAGTACCAAGGGGAACAGTACTCTCAAGACATTAACGTCTCATATCTTTGAGATTTAACTTATATGGTTAGGGCTAGACCTGTCAAAATCTGTGAGATGGATGCTTGGTCGGATATTTCTCTAGAAAGGTGGGATTTCCAGGTTGTATTTTTCTCCTCTGTGCAATCATTTACAATGTGAGGCTCTGCATTATCAAGCTGGTGATTCAAGAGAAGCAATACAGAAAGCAGTTGCCCATCAGTCATTCCTTACAGACATCCCCTGCAGTGTATGCGTGCTGGCCTTTTTTAGGAGGTAAATGCCATTAACCTTTCTTTTTTTAGTTTGGATTCCAAGAGGTTTTTTTATTGAAATTCATTTCACACTTGCAACATGCTCTCCTTTTGGACTGTAAATTCTGTGCAGTATGCAGATCACTCCATCTTCTTCTCCTGGTTGCTCACTGCTGCAGAGCCAGAACTTTGCAGCCAGCAGCTACTGCAATGTTTTTCCTCCTAGGGCTCTGATGCAAAAAGCCATCAGTGAGGATGGCTCTTGCTGGAGAGGAGCAGGAATGCATCCTTCAAGGAGAAATGAGAATCCTGGTGATTCTCCTGAGCACAATGTCAGGCAAAATGCCTCTGCCTACTGCTCCTGAAGTGGGAAATATGTGCTAGGCTTTAGGCTGAGGCCAGGGTTTGAGTGTCAGTCCCTGTCTTTTCTACTTATTTTAATACTACAGAGAAAGCTACTATTTGGCCCATGATCTAGATGTGCTTTCTTCCCAGCAGTGAACTAGGTAAATAAATGTGCTTCTGTTTTAAACGGCGTGGAAAGGCTGGCTGGTCATCTATATGACTCTTGTGTCCTGAGTCGTCACTTCCAGTTCACTGTTAAAGTGAATAAACAGAAAAAAAAAATTAAAAATCATAGTGGCCACAGATAAAACTAGAATTATGGGTAAGAAGGAGGTTTTGATAGAAGTGTGAACCGTATTTGTCTCTGTAAGCACTTTGTAAATAATCTAGTGTGGAAAGGGAGAAGTGTTATGCAAAAGACTACCAAAATTGCCAATGTGTCTACAGAGTTGAAGTGATGCTCCTACTGAAAATTTAGTAGGAGTCAAATTTAATAGAATTCAACTCCAGTATATTGATGATTATGTACTCAGTCTTTCTTTCACTGAATTCAGTCCTAAAGCTTCCATGGCCATGAGTTCGGACAGGATTGAGCTTGAAGTTTAAAAATCACACTCCCAAATATACAGAAATGACACTATATATGGCACATATGAAACTGAAATGAATCTGGTGGACTTTCAATGAGGTTATTGCCAACTTTTGTACCAGGGACTATCCTGGCTATCTAATATTCGTGGTTGTTACTTTTCACACTGCGCTTTCCTGGCACAGTAGTAAGGTCCCCATAGGAAACATTAGCGTCCATGAATTCATCGGGTTGATAATTGTCATTTACCTGTCACAAGGGAAACTTTGAAGCTCTTCCTGGTTTAATCTTGTGCAGTGAGCAGGAGAACTTCTGAGAGAGGCTTTTTTTGCAGTGTTTCACCCAATCTTTTTTGTCTATGACAGCAGGGAGTGGAGTTCTTTACTGTAAAGAGTTTTTCCAATCCCTTGCTCCAACAAAGCTCACGTATGCCCTCACATTAAGTGTAAGAGAGAGAGACATCCCTGAAGGCACACAAAATCATCTCTTTGCCAAATAAAACCAGGCTTTCAACCTCTCTGGGTAACTCAACAAACTCACCCTTCCTCTAAGTATGATTTCTCCCAGGTTCTTCTTCTTCCATAAATCAGAAGCAAAACCTCTTGCCTCTGGACGAATTATGTTAATAGTTAGAACATCTATTTCCCCCATCAAACCACGTGACCTTCCCCTGGAAAATTTTGCCGATTTGAACTGTGTGGGTGAGAAGAAGAAAGTGATGATAATTTGCTTTAGATTTGCTACAAAATCCTCTGCCCCTGACTTCTCTTAGTTCCTTGAATCCTGCTCCCTAAAGGAATTATCTGTTTTGATTGTATCTATTTTTATGTCCCTTCTGCAGTTTTCCTCTAGTCCCTTCCTCTGCCTACGACACTTAACTACTTACATACATTGATGTGAAAGCAACTACTTCTGTCTGCATCTTCAGCTAACTAGCTGTGGGCCATTCTTTAGATAACAGACTTTCTGCTCCCACTCAAGACATTTTGTCTCAAGCATCACTGAAGTTCTGTTACCATCTGAAAATGACCAGGTGCAGCTGTGTGACACCAAAGAGGGATGTCTCAAATGTGTGAGGCCCAAGTACCCATTGATCAGCTTCTACACTGTTACTACAAGTAGCAGGACCATGGTGGCCTGATCTATTCCTTGGCCTTTCTGTCCCAAAGGACGTGAAAAACTTCTCGTGTCTTTTGGAAAGGTCTTTTTACCATCAGCAAGAGAGAATGATAATTCTTTAAACCATGAGAGGTCATTGGTTTTATGAGTTGTCTAAGCCAGTTTCTTGTCAAGCTGCCAGAGATTTCCTTCTGCTTGTTGAGCTTTGAATTGTTCTACAGTGTTGATGTGACTTGCAATTTCTGGGTTCTGAGTAGATTCACTGAGATCACTTGTAAATATGCACTGATCACTGAATTTTGTATTAATAATAAATAATAATACTGAGATTATAATAATTGAGAGTGAACCTGACATAGCACTTCAATGATATCACTTTTCTTTGAGAACATTAAGAATGGGAGTTAATTTAAATTGTATCTATTATTCAGGGCATGTCTTAAGCACTTGATGGCATCATTAATATACATATAGAGGGCAGTTTTGGAGACACATGTTTGATATAGATGGTTTTGGAGTGTGTAACAAGTAATGATTCTTTCTTTTGCGAAGTTTTAATTAAGTTATTAAAAATTCATCCTTCAAAATATGAAAATACATTTTCTTATGCATCAATTTGTTTTAAATACAATGCTTATTTTTAAATTTGTGTAAAAGATACAGTAGCTTGCCTTGTGGATCCTACCAGTCACTTTGTTGATATGGTGAACAGGAGAGTCATGTTTTGATTTTCAGGAGCTAAATAAATTTCTGGGGAGTTAGATACCATTTCAAGGGATTATTCAATGCTTTGCCTCTCTCTGACTCCAGCATTGCTGTGACTGAGCTCACATACTTCATATAATAGTAAGGCTGTATCATCTCCCAGCAAAGGTGTAGACCCTGAAGTTGCTGGTACTTGTACTTAATCCACTGAACAGCTAAGCCCTGTCTGGGGCTGACCTGGACAAAGGAGCCCAAATCAATTAATGGTAAGAGACTTCTCTCACCCTGTTATTGAGTGTACTGTGTAAAGATGCAATATATGTTGTCTTTCCAGCAAGTTCAGACCCCTGGAGGGCTTTTAGCATTATACTTAGAGCGTAAAGGAAAGATAAAATGGACCTGATGCACAAAATGCAAACTGTGGTTTCTCTCACTGCCACCTGGGATTTTCCAGACAGGCAGCTAGTCACTGATGTTGAGCAAGGTCTCTGCATTAACAGAGCCTCCTTTCCTAGTGACTCATGGGAATGGTTTTGGTTGAGTGGTTTGATTTGCATGGCTTCACATTTGTTGAGTTTTGTTTTGCATTCTGTACTTTGGTTTATTTGAAGTCTCCACAGTGATGTTCATTGGAGTTGCCAAGTTTCACTTGGTTTTGTGTTGAAAGTGATGGCATTCTGGCAATTTTTCTGGATTAGTAAAAGGATTAAAGTCTCAGTATACTCATCAGTATTAGAGGCGGGCGCTTCATACTGTTAGAAAGCTGCAAATACTACTTTTTCCTTTGCCCAGTAGCAGGAGGCTTCTGTTTCTAGACATGATAGGTCCTATGACATCAAGTGTTAATCCTGGAGTATTATTCAATATGGACAGTTATTTCTCATAGTCTGTAGACCTTTCCAAAATGAACAAGCTTTTATTTCTCCTTCTGAGGTTTTTAAAATGGCACTTGGAGTATTAAGGGAAACCTGTTTCTTTGTGAGGAGTATATGACACGCAACACCAATAAAATTTCTCAGCTTTCAGAGTTTCTAGCTACCAGAGAATTTCCTGTGACATGTGTGGTCTTTCACTGCACAGAAATGTGCTCTGGCAAGACATAAAGCTTTTACCTAAACTGCATGAAATAATTTGCCTAATGTGATTGTGGTTTTTCTACTCATGGGTAACAGAGCCATCTTAAACTCAAGTCGTTACTCATTCTCCATCTCTGAAGCAGGGAAGCAGTACAGCAGGAACCTCTGCAGAGGTTCTCCCTGACTCAGCCATTTTCAGTGAAGATTTCTCCCGGAGAAGCTTTCCATGTGATCCTTATTGAATAGGATGGAGCTGGGAAACAAATCTTCTGAACAGTTAAAACCAAAACAGCTTTGAAGCAAATATTATGGGGATGGAAATATTTATCTCTTCTCTTTCTGACTTCTGCATTTCTACCAGGTCTGCTTCTGACGTTGTTGACCTTTGAGCATTGATAGCAAATGCCTTTAATACAAATGAATCATCATCTACAAGTATTTTGCATTTATTCTTTTAAGTGGAATGGTCCCTCACAAAACTGCATGCTAGTCTACTGCCGAGCACTGAACCAGATGTAATGTCTAGTAATCTGTGAAAACATTGGAGCTGGAGATGCTTGTTTTGTGAGTAGAAACTTCCTATGCTTTCTGTTGGTCCCATTATGTCGAGACCACATTTTATTGTAAAGAATGCTTTTCAGAAACCAAAAAAAAGAAGAAAAAAAAGAAAAAAGTGTTTGCCCAGCTCAAAGTCCATTAAATTACACCACCTCCTGTAAAATAATATATTATAGCACTTAAGTCTCTTGTAAAATTTGGCATTTTTAATTTTCATCTGGCAAAGAAATTGAAAATATTTGTGTAAGGCCTCATCTTTAAAGACAGAAAGATGAGAGATTGACATCTTGGAAACAACACACACAACAAATAAAATTCAGGTGTCATAAGTGAATTATCACATTATACAACTGGATCATAAATGCATTTCACTGCATTGATAATTTCTGAAGGTGTTATTGGTTTTGTTAAGATCCTCTCCATAACGCAAACTCATAAAACAGGATTTGTCAGCTGTCCAGACATTTGAAAACCATGCTTTGTGTGTACTCTTTTCATACCATGTCAGAATTCACGCTTCCTGCTTTCTGGTTCTCTTTTCCCTTGCAGACAGCATAGTTTGCTGTTCCAGGTCGGTGTCTGATGGCCTCTCTCCATTAACCAGTATGTGCGTGGATGTGTTCAGGGCTGCACAACTCTTATGGGAAATTTGTGTTTAATTTAATTAGGGCTACTAAAAGCTGATTTCAAGTAGTGAATGTATTTCAGATTTGGCTTTTTAAAAGTAAAAATTCAGTGGTGTTTTGTATATTCACAATAAGCAGTCGTTGTCTAAAGACACTTTATACTGAATGTTACTTGGAACACAGCCTGATGAATATTTCAGCGAGGTCTACAGTCAAATATCCTACAACACGTTCCATGACCCAATATGCAAATCAGCTGTGGGATGTGAGAGAGCTGTTGGGGCTTACTCTACATAGATTTAGACTGTTTTAACAAAGGTTATTTATTAAACATTATCGACATTGGTTTTTTTCACCACTTTCAAAATTCAGGAGGGGATATCATTTTCTTTAGGGAAACAGCGAAGAAGTAGGTCGGGAACCACAACTGTGAAGAGGCCACTCCAGGGAAGGGAAAGGTTAAGTTCAGTTCTAACCAGTAAAATAAAAAGGCTGGGAGGCTGCTGTCATTTGTGAAAGAAGAACTTCTTCTGAGTTATTATTATACGTTGAACTATTTAATATGTCTCATTTGTTCATTGACAATAGTAAGGTTAACAAAGGGGATTCTTACCACTACATAATTCAGGGAGTTTAATTGGAGGCTATTGGAAGAATTATAATTTATAATAAGTAGAAAAGTCTGGAAGCTTATTTCATGGTTAAAAAATGTCACGTAAAAGAATCAAATATTGCCAAAATTGTGTGATGTGAATTTGGTGTCTTTGTGAAATCACTAAATTCACTTAGCACATTAAGTAATTTTGGTAATTACCATGATAAAAAATGGATTCAGGTTATTGGACCATATTGTGTTCTGCTTTGTACTTTGTGAAATTCCTGCTGGAAACAGGAAATAGATTAGATTAAAATTGACCAAACCACTTTGAAAGCCTAAACAGAATTTAAAGACCTAGGTTTCCTCAGGCAGAAACTTATATTCCCAAAAGGCAACAATGTATATACAAACATCCAGGTTTGTCAGTTAAGAACAGCAGAGTTTGGGGCATTTTTTTTCCTTCCTCCCTCAAATATACCACTGAACTCTCACAGAAACAGGGAAAACCCCATTGACTGAAAATATTACAGTGGACAAACTAAGCAGCCATGACAAACACAAACACACACACACACACACACACACACACACAGAGAGCGTTGTTTACTTAAGTCTTTAGCCAGCAGGCTCTGTAAGAATCTCGAGCTGTTCATCCCTGTGGCACAGGACGGAGATCATGAGACACCCCAGCTGCAGCGTGTTGTCTCATGCAGTTTGTGTGCATGGGCTGAGGATACCTTGAAAAACCTCTCTTTTTGCAAAGGAGAGAGTGACTAATGAAGTTTGAGTGCTCCTTCCGTCTTGAGGGCTGTCTCTGCTCTGCAGGGCCATGAACTATGGCTGTGTGCAGGAAGGGTGTGTGCTCTTAGAGAGTACAGGAGTCAGCAGCATGTTTCCTCTGCAAAAGCTGGAGAATTGCAGAGGAACAGTCAGGTCCAATGAAGCAGTGTCATTTTACATTGGTAGAAAATTGGCACCTCTCTCTCGTTCTTTGAAATGCATCATTTTAGTGCTGACCTCTGCTCAAAATGAAGTGTGGTGAACCTACAATTAGGAGAACATCAAGTGACTTGTACAAAAGAAAAATGAGAGTTGTGGGATTCACTTACAGAGCATTCTGTTAGATTACTGTTGTAGTCTCCTGGCATTTCTGTCTCGTTCTGTCTTCCTGCTCATCTCTGCATCTTTTGGACATAAAGTCTTGGAGTTCAAAGTTGTAGGTTTATTTTGACCTTCAGTTTTAAAAAAGAAAAAAAAAAAGGGAGTTCCTTGTCCTAAAAGCTGCAGACATGAGCTTCAAAGTGTGCTCTCTTGAGATTAAGAGAATTGAGAATATATTTGATTAAAAATGATTATAATCGATATAAATCGATATAATATAATTGAGAATCCTCTCAGGAATAAGAAAACTCATGATCTTTAAATATTTCGGAGTAGCAGTGCTATTCCAAACAAGAAGCCACCAGATGCCTGTATCAGTGTGCTTCTGAATTAGGCAGCAAGCCTGTGCTAAAATATAACTATTTTATAATAGTATTAAAAAGGCTTCCTCCTGTTGGTACCTTGTTTTTTTCTGCATAAAGAACTTCCGACAGCTTCTTTTCCATACTGACTCAAACAAGTGCTAGCTTTTGCAGCCAAAAAGAAAATGAGTAGCATGCGAAAACCTTATTTTGATGAAGCTAAGGACAAATTATTTTCTAACTAAAGACCTTGGCAATTGTTTTCTAGTAATCCCTGTAATTCCTTGCAAGTATTAGCAACAGTTTATGAAATCCAGAACTTCAAAATCCTTACTTTTCTGAAAAAAAAGGTGACTCTGTCATTACTATTATTAATACCAGCGCACATTTGAGTCTGGGAAATATGGGCATATAAGTACACACGTGAGTATGTCTGAATATATTAATTATCAAATCATGCTTGTTACCCATTTAAGGTTTTTTATATAATATATACAGCATGCAAATTGGTGGTTGAATATACATTAATTCCACAAAGGACAGTCTCGACAGCCACATGACAGCATAATTCATAAAAATATTCTTAGAAAATTCTGCAGTAGAGCCTTGTAACATCTGTTTGAACTGAAGTGTCTCTTTCACAAGGAGTTCCAGAAGATATTCCCAAACCTAGACTAAGGAAAAGACCTCCATAAGGAGGCACCCCTTTGGGTGAGCAGGTAATGCTGTGGTCAGAGCACAGAGGTGGAGAAGCTCTGTCTCACGACACTGCTGACCTGACTGGAGAAATGAGCTATTATGGGTGAGGAGCTAATTCTGAACTGATTTAGGCAAGGAAAAGGTAATGACTCTGGAGCACAAAGAAACTATAATTGTGGGGCAAGTAATACTGTTCTATCAGTAGTTCTAGGAATGAGATCCTAATTTGGGATAGATGTTACATTTACAATGACCTTGTTCTGTTTTGGTCTTTTCCTGTATAGTGTTTTAGAGTTAACATCAAGCAGCTCTCAAACACAAATCTTTCAGTAGTGTGGCTTCCAGGAAATGGACTGGAAACCATTGCAAACGATATGGCATTCAAAATTTTCACAAGTGGTTTAGTTATTCTTCTCTAGTTTCACAAGTAAATCAGACTGACAGGGTTGACAATACCCACGATACAAGCCACTCTCTGTAATAAGCAGGATCTCTCAGAGAAAATCTGAAGTCTGGTGAATGCCAAGAAGAGAATAAGCCAGTGGATTTAACTCTCTGTTCAACTAAAGGCCAATCACTGCAGTAATACCAGAGTGAGGAGAGTGAGGTGTGACTTAAATCATCTCTCTCCTCCTGTATCAAAATACAGTCAAGGCACCTCCTGCCTTGACTCACTTGCAGCCTTGTAAAGCTTTATTTTTGTGGAGAATCCAAAGGCAGACATCAGTACTTGGTAGGCACAGAGCTGTGGGACATGCTGTGGTGATGGAAAGAAGTGGGAGATGGGGACAGTGGTGGGAGAGACACTTTAACAGGTAAACCACATTTATTTTTCCTAGGAGTTGTAAGTAGGATTTCCTTTTTTTTTTTTTTCCTAGGGGTTGTAATGGGGTTTTTTTTTTTTTTTTTTTTTTTTTTTTTCCTGATTGGTTGATTTGGTTTTGTTGGGGTTTTTTTCCTCCGTAGTTTAATAAATTTGTGAAAAAAAAATTATTTTCATAAAATTTCAGGGATAAGCATTTAGATTGTTTGTTTGAAAATACTTTTTTTGTAGTAAGAGCTAACTTGATAACAGATAGTAGATATTATTAGGAGGCTGGAGCACCTCTTTTATGAGGAAAGGCTGAAAGAATTGGTATTGTTCAGCCTGGAGAAGAGCAGGCTCTGGGGTGACTTTATTACTACCTTTTAGTACCTAAAGGGGGCCTACAAGAAAGTTGAAGAAGGATTTTTTACAAGGACACATAGTAATGGAAAAGGGGGAATGGCTGTATACTGAAAGAGGGTAGGTTTAAACTGGATATTAGGAAGAAATTCTTTACTGTGAGGGCGGTGAGACACTGGAACAGGTTATCCAGAGAAGTTGTGGATGTCCCATCCCTGGAAGTGTTCAAGACTAGGCTGGATGGGGCTTTGAGTACCCTGGTCTAGTGGAAGGTGTCTGCCCATGGCAGGGGGTTGGAACTGGGTGATCTTAATGTCCCTTGCAACTGAAGCCATTTTGATATTAAGAGAAGCAGAGGGTTATTTTCAACTCATCTTCCCTATATCTTTTCCCATTTTATAGTTCTCCAATATGTAGCCTTCGGTTTATTAATACTGCTATTTTTTGTTTGGTTGTTTGGTTGTTTTTTGTTTGGGTTTTTTTTCCCCCTCCTCAATCAGTTTATCCTGAATGAAAGCCAAAACGGGATCCTCTGAGATTACGTAACCAGATGGTACTATGTTTGGCATATTTCATCCCTGTGATACCAAAGCTGGTCACATGCTACTCTGAGTAGTTCATCAGTTTCAGATCTGAACAGTGTTCTTTAGAAATCCTGAGTGAATATTGCCCTGTCCTTGTAATTTGCTATTGCTCATTTATCAACATAGTCTGAAAGCTTTCCTACCAACACTATAGTTAGAGGCACTTTTGGGACTTTCATCTGTAAATAAGGACTCTGGTATGAAAACATCCTTTCCTCTGTTGTAAACTTTATGCCAAAAAAAAAAAAAAGTTCTTCTGTGGTTACAACACCAAAGGAGTTCCCTGTCTTTTTCTTTCCTCATTGGGGAGCCTGTTAGCCCTTCAAGTCTCTGTCAAAATGCTCTTGTTCTTGAATAGACATGAATGTAACATGTTAGTGTAGAAAACATGGTCCAGTGTACAGGATATATCACAAAAAGTCTATGCTACTTCCCTGTCTGCAATACATAGGACTTATTAATAGTGTCTTTATGGTTAATTCTGATTTGAGTGAATTCATGAAAATACTGGCAGTACGTGAGGCCTTGCGTGTAATGCTCACACATCAACGATAGACTGAAATAAAATGCAATTGCAGAGCTTGGAGCAGGCTGGGCTGCAAAAATCCCTTTTTTCACTTCATAGTAAGAATATCCACAAGGAAGCTTGGGGGATAAGAACTTGCGAACTGTAAATTCCTCTGCTAGTTTGAACTGTACTGGCTTTGAATATAGAAACCTGGAACAGGCTGGAGCTGATAGGATGTTTGAAATTAGTATCATTTTTAAAAAACTTGTGATATGAGTGAAAGCGTTGGAAAATGCCTTGTAGGAGGCAAATATTGTAAACATGGGTAGAGAGGAAAACTAACCATTAGCCTGAGAAGGTTTTTTTAAAACTTATTTAGTTATTGCTCAGTTATGCTGATGCTGAGAGGTCATTTCACCATTTTACTACTGGCTGCATCAGCAGGGCATTCGGATGCTTACAATGAAAGTGTTTCAGCATATTTCTTCAGCTAGAATCTCCTTTTTATTCCAGTCAGGACAGAGTAAAACTCATCTGAAAAATCCAAGAGGGGGGACAGAAATGCTGACGCTTCAAATGCCTGGTTCAAAAAATCTGATGCCCATGCTACTTTTGATTCCCACAGCTCCTGAATACATTAGCCATGTGCCCTTTAAGGACAACTTGAGTCATTGCAAACAGTGTTCCTGATGTCTGGTTGTACTGTGCCACTGTTTGTGTAGGGTTTTAATCATTGATAGCATACCTGAGCATTCATTGCTTTCTTGCTATTTCTCATGGTTGCTTTTTTCCACTGCTATTGGTAATATGTTTTAAATAGTTTCTGCTCTGCCCGTATTTGCTCTTGAATCAAAAGGGAGTAGTGGTGAAAATATAAGTCAGGGAATGTGTTTAATTTTTTTCAGCCAAGCTCAACACTTTTTGTAGGAGTTTTATCCAGTGGAGAAGGGTTACAGCTGCATAGAATATTATGTTCTGTTGTTAGCCTGGAAACAGAAAACACAGTCTGTGAATAAAGGAATAAATTAATTGAAGTGCCACAGAGTGCAAGATATTTTATTTCTAAATGGAATTGTTGTCATTTAACCCTCTATGATTTGTATTCAGAAGTGGTAGCATTGCACTGGTGTATCTATTAAAACTACAGCAGTATGGTTTTCTTTCCTTCTTTTATCTCTACAAATCTTTCACCAATCCTTTGCTTATTTTCCTTTTTTTCCCTTTTTNAACAGAGCCTTTTTCTCTTCAAGTGAGCGATCTTTTCCTTTTTCAGAAACTACCATCCAGTATATGACTCTGAAATTGTCATCTTTAGGAGGAAATGAGGCAATCCCTTGGAGAAATTTGAGTGTCCCTTTCCTAGTGCTATAAAACTCCCTTTTTTCCTCACTACGAAATGGGAAGCCAGCCTGTGAAACCTGATCTGTTTTCTTTCCCGAATCTTCTGCTAATTTACTAGCACTTGTATGTTCAAGACAGAATACATATTTCTTTGGAAATCTGTACAGAGACTGATGGTTATTCAGAGCTGCTCAGAATTTTAGAACACTGGGAAATACGCTATCTAGTGCGGAGCTAGCGGGCAAGGGTGTACGTAGGGCAACATATAATTTTACGTTTTAGTGCAGCTGCATTGAATATATTAATATTTCAAATGGTCCTGCAAGAGAAGACCTACATCTGGATGTCTACCAGAGTACACTAAATAAATACTCATAATATAAATATTGTTAAAAAAATAGTAAATATACTTCTGCAAGGGTTAACTGTCAGCCAATTTAATTTCTGTTTTGACCAAAAAAATATTCACTTCGGCCAGTAACTCTGAAAAAATTGTGCAGATGGAAACCTCGGAAATGGGCTGACTGGCAGTGAAAAGATTGTCGCCAGGAGTAATTAGCATGAGTCAGTTAGAGAGTAGACTTTCTCATGTCTAAAGTAGATATTTGGTGCCTCTCCCTTTCTTTCTTAATGTTAAACCTGGGGAATAAAACGTTGCTGCCCATGGCAAGAAATGAAGAGCTGTGAGCTCAGCTGGATGCAAAATGACGAAGAGCTGGTGAAGTCAGTAAAGCAGTACTTATTTAGACCAGTGGAGGATATATAACTAAACTAAACCACTTAAATGAAATCAGCCACTTGCAGGTTCTTGCAGCTACAGGTCTGAATAATTTTTGGAGATTGTGGTAGTTATAGGTTTTCATGCTATCCAAAGATGCTTCCTTTTTTCAGACTAGAGGATTCAAGACTTATGGATTAACGTTCTCACAAGGGAACCATCAGTGGCTGATGCATGGAGTGGAACATTTGGGGGCATACAGAAGAGGCCAAGGAGGTCTCCAGAAGGAATTTTAAGTGCTGAAGAATTTCTTATCTTAACATTTTTTCATTAAAAGACATGTATTAGGAGAGAAGGAAGAGACAGAGCAACTGTTTAACTGGCTGCTTTCACAAATGGGAAGGGCCAAACCTTGGTGATGTGTCATGTCTCACACAAGCATCTCTGAGAGAGGTTGGAGCACCACTTTCCATTGAGGTGCGTGCAGCAGGCAGAATGAAGAATCTTCTGTGAAATGCTTTTATTGCCTCTTATATTTGTTTTTGTGGAAATTTAGGACATTTCACACCCTTTTCTGTATTAACAGAGTGTAACTCCAGGAGACCACATAAATCCAAACTCATTTATTCTTGTCTCAAAACCCATTTCACTCCCCTCCATTTTTTTTTTTCCTGAGAAAGACATAGGACAGTCTCAGAAACACAGCACTAAAGCAGCCTGTTAAATTCTGATAGATCCCAGCACATGCCATTTCCTCCTCCTTCACTTTAAAGATAGTTTTGGAGGCTAATGAACTTAAATGTAATACTTTTAAATAATCACTAGAGATAACAGAAAAAAAATCAAGCATCTCCCCAGACTAGAAGGAAATTTTTGATCCTAGACTCACAGGCTCATTTAAATTCACTACTGTAAGTCCATCACTTTCAACTATTGATCTATGATAAGACATTTTTATTAATTTTTCCTTAGAAAAATTCACTAGCATTGAAGAAGATTCAGCGTGCAGGGGGAAGAGCTCCTTAATTTGACTGATTAGGCCAATTTACTTAGGCTTTCCTGAAAAATAAAAGGATGTACTGTAAGTCTTGGACTTCATCTCTGAAATGTTTAGTCAATTCTCTGGCAATTAATCCATACTTCGCTTTCTTAGACTGACATATATCATGAAGTGCTCGTTACAAGAAACGCTTATATCTTTGCATTTTGTTTTCTCATCCAGCTGTGATAAATTCAATTAGCTAAGGCTTCCCCTGTTCCCTTGCTGAGACTGCCTTGCCCTGATCATTAATTGGTCGGAGGAGCAGTTCCTGTATATCTCTTGCTCCTCTGGCCTCTGGGTAAGATGGGACAAGGTCTGGGAGGACCTGGCCTGAGGAGACTTCCTGTCACTTTGTGTCTTCCTGTGCAGACTGTTAGGCTGGCAGCACGCATGCACTTATCAGCATCGAACAAATATATCCTAGAGCAGCAAGGGTCAAGGAGACAGACTGTTGGTTCACAAGGAAAGACCTGTATTGTGGTTTGGATTTTTTACCTGACATACAGAGGACATAAGACAAAAACAAGATTTGTCTGATTCTATGCCATATTTAAAACCATAGCTTGTAAAAAGGACATTTTGTATCCTATCTCAGTTATATTAGACTGCAAAGAGACTCTCGCTTGAAAAAGTGTTGGGAAATCAGGCTGAAGTTGGTTAAGACTCTCAAGACATTGGGATGTTGGAGTGCACCAGGTTTTCTCCCCTCATGTAGTTTCAAGACAAAACTGAAACATAGTCATAAACTGAACATGAAAATACATGAACATAGTCATGAAAACTGAACATAGTCTGTAGTTTTCATTAACTCATTAATTAATTTCATTTTTTAAAAATGTTGGCTAATTAAGTTCAGATTTTTGAGCTATGCTATTCCTGCAGGTCGCAGAACACCCAGAAACAGTTTTCGGAATTTGCTTGAGATGGGTGTGTCATGCCACATACGCATTCTCTTCTCTTTGGCTTTTCACTATTTTTATTGCTTTCATCAAAGAGCTACTTGGATGGCATTATGTGAAATGATTGCAGTCCTCTTGCCGTTCCTTGGGCAACAGGATCAAATACCTGCTCTTGCACGCAGGCAGACAGTGCAATGCATTTCAATGGAGTTTGTACTTCCTCTCTCAGTGTCCACTGGTGACCCAAATGTAGCAATTTTCAAGGTATAATGTATGTTTATTATGTGAGGTTTTTTTCATGCTTTCTTAATTTTGTTAGACAGAAGGGAAGGAAATAATTCTTTTTAATATGAAGATTCAGTTGTGTCCTGGATATTACTGCAGGGACTCTTATCGTAGTGTAATGCCACCATTAAAATATAAGGTAGCAACTAAAGCTGGGAAAAAATCAGGGGTGAGGAAGATGTTAGTTGCCCTTCTATTTTATTTAGTTGTTTTTTTCCTTAATCTTTTCAGAACATACCTAGTAGGCTCTTGAATGACCGTGCTTCACAAGTTGCTTGCCCAGCTGTATAAATTGTGGAGAAAATAATAAGAATTAAGAACATTGAATAATTTATCATAAAAAGTGAATTTTGTCAAATAAATTATTCAGTGATATTATCTGACAGCTGTAACTGTGGGGCTTAATTAATGAGTGTATGCAAAGCACTTTAATCTTCAGTTTGTCAAATGGATTAGTTGACAAAGTTGCGTTCAGTAACAGGGTCCTGAATCTATGGGGTCTAAGAAATCTAGGAAGTCCCTTCCAGCAGAGTTAAGTAAAAAATTGTTGTCTGCAACACACTGTAGTAAGTGTCAGCTCTTGCCAGCACGTGGCATATGGTGATCTCCTATTTTTTGAACAAGAAAAGCCTTGGAGCTGCTAGATACCACTGACTGTAATGTTCTTTGTGACATGAATTTTGTTTGTATCTAACAAATAGAGGTAATTTAGTCATAAAGGCTTTGGACTTTGCTCAAGAATCTGAGGAGGGGTTTCCTTTATCCCACAGCCCTGGTTTTGTATATACTGCTCACATCCTTGAGCAGATTATAATTTACTACATTTCTTCACTTTCAGCTTCCCTCTAGCTGGTACAGACATCTTACAACCCACATACATCCTCTTCAAAATAAATCCTGTAGCTTTTATTCTCCTGAAAGAAACATAGAGAAATTTTCTGCAGAATCCTCTGAATTCAGCCAAAAGTGTCTCAAAATCTTCATGGCGTGTTTAGACCAAACTCTTAAATAGTTCTCTCTTCTCATGGAATTCTGCTCCTTGTCCATTCTTGTATTAATGGTTCCTTTTAGTGGAAGCCCCAGAGGAGAGGCCAAAGCTTGAACTAATATGAATTTTAGTTTATTTTTCCAACCTGTACTCAATACAAAAGTCTCACCAGTTCAGAATCAATACAGAATCCTAAGTCTAGACGGTTTGCCATTGCATATTATTCAACTGCATAAAGCTCGAAAACTGATCCTAATTCAAGTGGCATCCTTATAAATTCTCTGTTCACCTAGAAATTCTAAAATAAGTTATATTTCTATGAATGAAGATTTTGAAGGGTTTTTGTTTGCATATTTCTTTGCTTGTGTGTGCAGTTGCTTCTGAAGCTGCTTATATATGCCATGCAAAAATTACTCTGGCAATCACAGAATTTAATTAACAGAAGAATAAGCAGGCGCATAAGAACTCTGAAACCTCTTCATGCATTAGCAGCTATTGTTCTGATCACATCAGTGACTTAAATGATATCTTGAAAGTCTAGAACACTTCTTGCTAAAGTTGCTTTCTTTTTTTTCATTGCATTCATTACGCCAACTTACAGTGCCAGAAAAATAAATGCTTTTTTACCTTTTTATTTTCTCCAAGCTACTTTCTTGAACTGTGTTCCTCAGGGAACATTGTGTTGAAGAAGTATCAATTGCACAGAAGACTTCTTCGTGCAGAAACTTTACTCCTGCTAAATAAGCTAATGTTTACATTGAAATGGTTCCCAGTTAATTATGAAAATATATGATCCCCAAATGACCATTTGGCTTACATGCAAAAAAAAAAAAAAAAAAATTCGTATGGCCTAAGAAAGAAGCCTGATGTCTGTTTTTCTTATAAAATGTGGGGTCATAGCTTTTGGAAATTGCTAGAGCCCATATATGTACCAAGAACTGTGAAAACAGTCTTGTGTGTGTTTTCAGCTTGCAGTAATCAGATAAGTGGATAAAAGTAGCACTTGTTCTACTTGTCAAGTTGATTTCAATCTTGAACTTTATTTGAAGAAACTGAAAGTTCTTGGGTTAGACTTATTTCCCCCAAAGTCTCTCTCCCCTTCCCCTCCAAAGACAGGTCAAGAAAGCTTTGACTATCAGTGGCTATGTCCCATCTGGATAGTCTAACATCACTGGATTAGTGCATAAAAAAGGCACAGGAACAGGCTGCAACTTTTGCTACTTGATCCAATCACCAGTGAAATAACACAGTGATGTTTTCTGCACTGCAACAGAAGAAGAAATAATAGAAGGATTATGTAAAGTAATTAAAAAAACAAACAACAGAAAAACCCACCCAAACAAAAAACCCACCAAAAACCCCCTCGAAAAAACCCAGAAACCCTCCCAACCCACCACACAATTTATTAACAAAAGAAAACATGGCAATTCAGAAACAAACATATGGATTAATCTCATTAAGGAGAAGCAAACTGCTTGAAGCCCCCTTTGTTCTCATTTCTTTATCTTTCCTCTGCTTCTGTATTATCCTTATCCTTTTCAGTGATTTCCTTGCACTTTTTTTCTGTTTCTGGAGTAGCTTTCGAAGACTGTTGGGAGCATAGAAGCTTTATGCTTTAGAAGTCATGTGTAAATTTATCTGTAATAATATATGATAGATGAAGTGATAATGTCCAATGTGTATTAAACACATGGTAAATGAGAGCTGTGAAAAATCTGAAAACTTAGCAAGATAAATGGCCTTTTTTTAAGTTACGCAAAATAACTGGTTCATTCTCAATGTAAAACTTGGTTCCTAATGCATGAAAACCTAAATTGTTCTAAACCCATATGTTTTTAGCAGAAGAGATTTCCATGTCACCAATGGGATGCTCAAGTCCCTCTTAGCTCTCATTTTCCTAGAATGAGAAGAAATATATATTTTGTTATATCAAGTCCTTTTAACATAATTGATAGTCTTTTTTCACATTTAAAGTGCTACATAAGATTTGAAGACCAGACCTCACTGATTTCTTAAGTGTTTATGTGAAGCAGAGAGTAAGATTACGTATTTTGAAGGTATTCCATAAATGTAAATCCTAACTGACACAAATCGACGGGAACTAGATTATCTAATCAGTTCTCAGTTCATAACTTCCCTCTAAATTTAACTGAAGTGGTAAAGACTATTTTTTTTTCTGGAGTCTGAGCGAGGTGTCATTTTCAATCCACACTTCTTTTTGTTTATGTATTTTTGAATGTCTGATATCATCTCTTCTTCTGTCAGTGCTGAACTGTAAGTTGGTGTTAAAGGTCTAGCAAACTGTTCTGGGTAATCTAATCATTGCCCAATATGATAACAATCCCACAGCTTATCCGTTTTGATGGTCATTTTTGGTTGCAGGGCTGTGTGCAATAGGAAATAGAGTGAGACACATGATATATTTTATACCAGCTGTGAAAGAATGAAGACCTTCTGCCTTCAGCTTCAGGAAGAATTTTAGCAACTGCATATTAATGAAGCCCTAGAACATAATCATGGGCTTAGTCTTATGCCAAACATGGTGAATTGGTGAATTGAGGCCTTACTGGCCTCCTTGACCTTCAGATGGAATAATCTGGTCAGCCATAATCAAATCACAAAGCTCTTGATAATTTCAACTCCCTTTTAGACACTTCTCTTGTTTCAATTAGCAATCCATTACAGCTGAAAAGCAAGGCAGAGGGAAATATGTGTCTAGCTCCTTCCTGGGTCTGGGAAACTAGCTGCTGAATATGTTACTTTAATAAAACCCATGGGAAACTTGGAAGGCTCAGATTTGTTCTGTTGTTATTAAAAGAATGTTTTAGTAGAGTGCATAACTTGCTTTTTTCCTGCTTGCCATTTGATCAAGTAAACTTGATTTCCACATGTTCAATTGCCTTTGCCTGCAAAGCTGCTTCACTCCTTTAAATAATAATTTCATCTTGCTTCAGTTTTTACAGAGAACATTGGATTCTTTTTTGAATTTGAAATCAAGGTCTAAGCAAAATATAGGGCTTACATTGCTGGACCTGGTTTCCACTGACATTATGGCCTATTGATGTTAATCAAATTTTGTAACCAGACTATGTCATTGATGAGAATAAAGTTAAGGTCCAGTCTCAGGGTCCTTTGCTCTTCCAGAGGACAGTAGAAGAGCATAGTACAAATTAAAATCAGGTCCTCATGATAAGTTTTTGTCTGAAGTAACTGTTCTAGAAACAGCTGAATATTGTCTGAAGGGAGTAGTTTGACCTACTGTAGCATTAGCAAGCAAGGGAGATGACTCCAAACAGCTGGACAATCATAAAAGTTTTCTAAATCAGATAGATCTTATAGTGAATGGTGAGGACAAAGTGACTATTTGCTGTGTACTTAATCAGTAATTGCTCAGATTGCTACGTGGGTTATTTTGCTACTATGTAATTATAGCATTTTAAGAATAAGAAACATTTGAGAATGAGTTCATCTAGGAGTCATGCATCACTGCGTATTTTACATGTTTTTTACTCTGAACGTATCAAAATGAGGCACATCCAATGTATTTCTTCATTAGGCTCCAAACAAAATGCACGACTTGACCATTAGCATTACTGCTGCTCCTAAAGGCAGAAGGCAGAGGCTGCTAGACAGCACTCTTGAGTGTCAGCCCAGCTCTGCCCCTATTAGTGTGGCTTGAGGCATGGTGATTGGGAAAACCCTGTAATAATATGATCTCTCTTGTGTTTTCCCATTGAGATATCAAAATTTGCATTACATATTCAAAAAGTCCCAGGGTTAATGACTACCTCTAGGGAGTCTTGAGGTTCATGAGAACTTGCAAATTATTTTGATGTGTTTATCCTTTTGTTTTCGGTCCTGCTGCCAGCGTTTAGGCTCTGTGACAATATACCTCCACTGCAGTTGTTTGCCCAGGATTTGCCAGTCTTGGTTACCTTTACTGTCAGTTCCTATGCTTCTCTAGCACTTTTTTTTCAAGATAGCTAGCTATATCCAGGTCATCCTTAATTTCCCAATACTCAACCCAAACCACTCCAATATGACTTAGTTTCCCTTTCCCTGCATTTCTTTTTGAACATTTGTCCGTTTTTGCGACTTCTATTGCATTGTTCGTCTGACGTGAATGCTACCAGTGGTGCAAACACAGGTAAATCCAGCACATGTATTTCCCCCTTCACCTTCTAAGTCTATATAATGAAGCAGAGTTACTCAACAAATTGCGAACAGATCAAATGAAAATGCATGTCATGAAAACAAATTCTCTTTTCAAGGGAATTTTAATTGCATGAAACATCCGGATTTACAACATGATCTTTATACTTGTATCCCAATTTTAGGTACACGAGAAATGGAATATACAACTTTTTAATATCTTTTTTTTTAATTACAAGTAACCAGGCATCCCAATTTGCTTGAGGAACACAGGCTCTATTTTTTGGAAGCAAAGGCTCATATGTATGAAAACATGGGTACAATTTAAAAATATGCCTTTTAAAGCTGGAATCCAGGATTCTTTGTTTTCACACATGAAGCATAGAAAAGAATCTTGTGAAATGACATTGAAAAGACTGCTGATGAGATTCATAAAATAATAACTAATTTTAACGCATGCTGTGTCATTGTATCAGAGAGGAACAAAAGGACATTCAATGAATTTTGAAGGAAACAAATTTAAAACCAATAAAATGATTTTCCCTTTAGTACAATGACTAACTGGGATACTTAAGTCATTACCACAAGATACAGTATCAGAAATAAACATTTCTGTGAATAAGGAGAGCAGTTATATTAGGCTGTATAGGTAATTTATGTGGGGTATAAACTCTCATGATTCAGGACATAAACCACCTATTAAACAACAGGGGTTGGTAAAACACATTCCCTAAGGGCAGAGTAATCTTATATGGTGCTCCTCATACCTTGATGTGACACATTTTTGAGGTAGTACTGAATCTTGAAGAAAAGGTACCAAATTACATGGAACAATGCTATAATCAAGCATGGCAACTGTTTTGCTCAAACATACTATTTCTGAGCATAAGCCTTCACAAAAAGTATCCAATATCTCTAATCTTTATTATGTTGAACATAAAATAAACTTTAAAGCTTTTACCTTATTGCTCCTGTTTTTTAAAAAAGAGAAAATACAGTTTGATACCCAGCCCTCTATTCCAATGTTCCTAGTTTTCTGTCTGATGTAGTGACTCATCTCAGATAGCCCAGATAATTTCCAACATTAAGCTATGTCTCTCTTTTCACTTCCTTTTCCTTACTAAATTTCACACCCTGAATATAAAGTAACGCTGAAGGCAACTGCTTGTGGCTTGTCCTGTCAGTTCCTAAATGGGAAAACGTGATGTGGCAAAGTTCTTGTCCTACTTATCTAAATTCAAAATGTTTTACCCTTTTAATCCTACAGGGACATTTTTGCAGAAACTTCACACCTTCATGTCCCTTTCTGTTTAGCTTCAAGGTTGTCTGAATTGCAATTAATAGACATCTGGACTTTCATTAGAGACAATGTCACTTCCTGAGAATGTTTCTGGATGACACAAAGTTATCTCTTAGTTCCTGATGTTTAATTAGAGATTCCAATTAATTATTCTTTATGTCCCTTCATATTTCTTGAGCTCTGCAGAGGAAAGTCCACCTCACCCCAAGAGTTCAGAAGAGGATTTTTTTGGGATTTGCTTCAAACTGTGTAAAGAACTGGCCTAAATTAAGTAAGCTGCCATCACTGTTATCTGTTTCTTTCATTTCATGTTGTGAGAGGATTTCATTACAGAAAACGGCATAGAAGGTTTGGACTGTCTTATTTTATACAGGCTCCCCAGGGAAGTGGTCACAGCACCAGCCTGGCAAGGTTCAAGAAGCATCTGGACAATGCTCTCAGGCACATGGTATGACTCTTAGGGATGGTCCTTCGCAGGGCTTAGAGTTGGGCTCAATGATCCTTGTGGGTCCCTTCCAACTCAGCATATCCTGTGATTCTGTGATGTGTAGGTGAACCAAGTTCCTAAAAAAATCTGGCTGAAAGAGAAGATGCGCTCTCGAAAGCAGACTGAAATGTAGGATCAGGATTCTCCTATGTTATGCTTTCTACTGGTGTTATGTTTGCTACTCTATCAATTTCTCACTCTTTAATTCATCATGCTTTTGACTCAACTCAGAAAGCACTTGTTTATTTTTGCCTCCTTTCACAGGTTGGTGGTGTGAACACTGGATAAAAGGTACTGCATACTCAGTGGTAGAAAAGAGCCTTTCATATGTCTTTTCCTGTGTATTTATTGGAAGAAGAGAGGGAGTGAAGTAGATATTTGATCTCCTACCACTTGATGTTAATGAAAGAAAAACAAAAAATGGTGGTGCCCAGAAGGTCATATGTAGTCAGTTCCCTTACTTTAGAGTGAGTTCAGCCATGACTGTCTTTCACAGTGGGTGACTCCCTATGTTGCTTTCAAAGTGCTACAGTCATGGATGTTCCTTAGCTCTCATGGGCATGCTACTCCAGGGTTTTATTTGTCCTACTGGTTCTTCCAGTGGCTCACTAACATCTTTCCTGTTGATGTAGCTCTTATGCCAGCAATAAACATAAAAAATAATTGATACCTTTCCTCTTTGCTTTTGGCTTTTGCACAGTTGAAGCCTATTCTGATCTCTTCTGCTTATCTTCTCATCCCTGTAAGACCTTCAATTTATTTTCTGTAGCCTCACAGTGTCAATTCTTTCAGTCTATCCTGAGCAATGTTTTCTAGATTGTCATTTCAATCTTCTGGATTGTTTTTGATGAATCTGCCTCTTTCTAGCTGTGTAGTCCCCAGAGAGGATGCAATCTACTGGCTGAACTGAATGAAAGGACTACAGGGTTAGCTAAAGATCCACATATGAGAAAATTATACTAACCTGCACTTTGGTTGCAGGAAAGGTTCTTGTTTTACAATTACTTTTTGACTAGCATGGTCCCCTGCAATCCCTGAATAATTATTGGAAGGAACAATTCCCAGCTAGCTTTTCCCCACCTTATATTTCTTTGGTGGTTCCCCCACTTAGTTCCCTCTTTATCTTTTGCAGATAATTTCTTAAGTTTGGGAAAATCATTTAGAATTATAATTCTGGTCTCTGCTACACTTACTGCACTGGCTAGACTTGTGTCATCTGTAAGTGGAACAGACATTGCCTCTATTCCCTTATCGTGGCTGTTAAATGCAAATGTTCTACAGAAGCAGAGGAAGGGCAAACCCCCTTCTCCACCCTGCCAGATGTATCCTTGCATTTTGAAAATTTCCTAGAACTAGGGTTCTCCTACAGCTGTTCCACTAGTCTCTATCTCCCATATTTTCCCAGCTTGACTCTGGGGATGTCACAGAAGGTTATGTCAAAAGCCTAAATGATGACAACGTATGACACTGCTTCTCCTTTATTTGCAAGCACAGTTGCCCATTGTACAACAAAATGAGATTTGCTTAATGTGATGCATTC
Organism: Edolisoma coerulescens; assembly: GCA_013397115.1. Taxonomy (NCBI): domain Eukaryota; kingdom Metazoa; phylum Chordata; class Aves; order Passeriformes; family Campephagidae; genus Edolisoma; species Edolisoma coerulescens. The sequence continues at coordinate 1,848,711 of VWZW01007927.1, forward strand.
TTGACAAATGCACGTTGGCTGTCACCTGTTCCCTTGTTATCTTTCAGAGTTTTGGAACTTATTTCATGCCTCTGTGTTGAGAGCAGGTGCTGGTTCCAGACAGCTCCAGCGGCCCCAGCGCAGGGCACGGCTGAGCCCCTCAGCCACGGGCGGGCGGGCGAGAGCCCCGGGGAAAGCCTGGGCAAGGGAGGGCAAAACGCTGCCCGGCAGCCAGGGCTGAGCGAGGGGAACCGTGCGGGAAACAGCCCTGCGAGCCCCGAGGGGACAGCGGGAGCAGCGACGGAGGGCCCCTGGCAATGATCCCTCTGGGGCCCCAGGAGAGACCCCGGTGAGAAATGAAGGGGTCAAACTGAGAACGGGGAAAGTGGTGGAGTGGGTAGAAGGTGTTGTGTTTATTTTGTCTTTTTTTTTTTCTGAATGTCCAAATCTTTTTTAATTGTTAATAAATTAATATAATTTTTCCTGAATTGAGTCAGTTTTGCCAATGATGGTAACTGGTAAGTGATCTTGTCTTTATCTTGATTCATAAGACTTATCATTGGATTTTCTCCCTCTGCCCTCTTGAAGAGGGGGAGTGAGAGAGTACCTATGTGGGCACCTGGCTAACAGCCAAGGTCAAGCCACCACAGCCATCTGCAAATATGTTGGTTATTTGTTCTTAGACTTTTTTTCAAGATTTGCAGTTTATCTCACTATTCCATAATTTCCTTGTTCCTTTTCCCCAGTCTTCACTTTTCTCTTCTGTAAAGATACGTTTACCTTTTTACTGTCTTCTGGTGCCTTCCTTTCCCCCTTCCTCCAGATTCTCAGATATAAATATGAAGTCTCCTGAAATTATTGTTCTCAAAGTATTCTAGGGCAGAGTTCAGTTTATTTGGAAACATCTGATTTGAACAAAGATTCATAACATTAGTTCTTCCCTTAGGCTAAATTAACATTTGACTAATTTCCTTGCTACTGGTACTAACTGTGATAGCTATCTTAAATGTCCTTCTGGAGACTTAGACTCTCATCCAATGCTTTTACTACGAACCAGTTCAGAACAGTGGGATGCAGATGGACAGACATCTTTTTTTAATTTTTAATACACTTGGTCTATCAAGGCTGACTATCTGAAAGATTTGATGCTTGCCTTCCACAGTTGATATAAAAACTCTTATCGTGAAGACTGGAAATTTAAGTTCTAAATTGCTTCTTTGGGTTGCATGTTATTTAAGAGTCTGAGCTAAAGGGATAGAATCTGACATCTGTATCTAGACTCTTTTGTCATCAATACCCTTCTTGTCATTGACTGCACAAATAGGTAGCCAAAGGGTGATGAAGAAGCCAATATGCTCTGTCAGTGCTGCTGAAGGATTTCCATGAGCTTGGAGAATATTCATCGCCTAAGCCTTTTTCTCTTCCACATTTTTCCTGCAAAGAAACACAAAACAGCTGTAAACAAATGGCTGTTTGTATAACTTAGAAGAGCCTTATCTCTTTCTTTCTTACAGTACTTTGATCCATGAAGAGCAAGAAAGAGTATAGCTGCAGGTGGTAAGAATATCCTGATACCTCTGAACTGTACAAAGTAAACTTCTTTTGCTAGCGAAATTATCACGTATTCCAGGTATATGCAGCACAAGTTGTTATCTATGGCATTGCTGGAGATTGCAAGACAGAACCTTCTGACTGAAATTGTGCAGCCCAGTGACTGTTCCATTTGGCCTGAACAAGCTCAAGCCCTCTGCTTTGTGTAAGTCTCCAAAAAAATTTCTTGCAAAACAGACCTTTGTGTCTCAAGGGACTGAATCTCCAGGACTCCTCTGATGGGCACTGAAGTGGAGGATGAATTTAATTTTAGCTTTGGGTTAAGCTCTGCATAGGAAGTTTAGAACTAAGCAATGAAACTTCTGGGGGTGAAGGAAGACTTTTACATATTGTCAATAAGAAGTTCTTGTGACAAAAGAATACCTGACTGTTATTCTTATGAAAGAGCACTCACAAGACTGAATTTGGGCTGTGTGATTTTGCCCCAAATGATAACTACATGTAGAGATGTGCATAAGTCAGCACAGAATCTACATAAATATATAAAATATAAACATACAGTAAAAACATTAGTCAGATAAAAAGAACAGATGAGCAGAGCAAGCACAGTGTGAAACTATTTCAGCAAGGCAAATTTAAAGCAAACACTGAAACAAATGAGGTGGCAGACAACAGTATGAATGTTAATGAACCAAAAGCAATACAGCAGAAAACTATTAAATGCAGTTTTGGTGCATGAACAATATATTGCTTTAAAAGGTGCTTTCCTCTATCGGTGAAATGTAAAGATGTATAATTTAATGCAATATTTATGAAAAGTTCAGTCCATATATCTGATTGCTGATCAGTGCAACAGGACAATGTTTGGAATAACAATGGAACTCTGTAAATTTTCAACTAGAATTTCAGGAATCATTCAGATGAAGTTAAGAAACCAGTATATTGGAAACGCCAAGAGTAATTGTGAATTTTCCCTAGGTTTTGCACTGCTATTATTTCAGGACTTTGGTAATAACCTCTATCAAGATCTTTCTTAAACTGGAAGTGAAAAATACTTTTAATTTCATAAGAGACGGCAGTCACAGTGTGCCTTCAACTGGAGCAGTTTGTTTTCAGTAGTGACAGATTGTCAAGCCATCAGCAGAATTTTGGAGTTCACAGAGCTCCCAGTACTTCCTCTATGACTCCTATATGACATCCCATACTGATGAAAACTAGTGTTTCGCCTTAAAATATTACCCAGAAGATATATTTCTGCAGCTGTTTTGTCTCAGTCAGTTATTCTTTTAGCTGGTATCTATTTCTAGTTGCCCACAGTTACCTTGCTGACCTCCTTCAGCAGCTTTAGGCCATCAGACTTCTGTGCATCCAAGCCCAACTTACAGCAACCTTTCCCCTTCCAGGTGCAAAGTACTTCTGCACTTGATCATCTCCTTTGGAGAGGGATGGATCTCACAACCTTGGCTCTTATGGACCTTGTCCCTTCCTGTCTGGGTTTGGTTCAGAGGTGAAATATCTGAAAATAAGCCACTTCACAGGGTAAAAAACCTGAGGAGCCTGTATTCAGCTGAGCAAAGGATAAAAAAGTGGACATGTTTATTTCTAGTGACCCAGTACATTTGTGAAGTATTTACGGCAGTCTAATTCTGTGTCATCGCGTTTACATTTTACTAGACAGCAAATTTGCTTTGAAAACAGCACTATTGTAACATAAAAGTGATATATGCACCTCTTTTGGGCATCTTCCTATTTTTCTGTTCATGAAACTTGAAAGAAGTTTAAATGCATGCACTTCTAGCTTTCAGTTATCTCTGTTAAATGTGGTAACCAGAAGCCAAATAAAATAGGCTGGATCTTGGAGCGTTAAAACCAACTCAGACACGTAGAGCACAAGTCATAGATCTGTGATATATGGACCAGGTTTGCAGAACTTCTGCATTACATAATTGCTTTATTTCAGCAGATTTCAGTGGAATAGGTACTGTTCTCTTAAATTAAACTAGTGAAATCTGGAGAAAAAATACTGTCCAAAATTATACAAATAAAATGCTTAAAATCACGAAGTAAATGCAAACCCTTTTATTACTGCTTCTTGTAACCTAGCCAGCAGTATTTCTCAGGAAAACATAAGCTACCATACACCTGAGATGCTGAGAAAGGCTTCGGCATATTCAAGGGCTACTGTACCTTCCCCTGTGATACTTCTTGACAGGTGTGCAGTGCTTATCTATGCTAAGCACTATTTCTAAGGTGGCCATGGTCAGCCCCAGCCTTGAGTGGGGGAATTCCAGAGCAGGTGGCACTTTGCATCACGTTTGCCCCCACTGTGGACACTTTTTAATAACAGAGCAGTAGAGAATCAGGATTCACCCTCAGAGCTCAGTCATGTCATCCAGTATGGCTCTTCTATCACAACAGCTGTGCATCTCTCAGTCCTACAGCAGCAGATTTTCTTGCAGTTTGCTTAAGACAAGCTGTCTCTGATGGCTGCTTCTTGTCTTGTTTTGGTGAAAATCCATCTGTCACCTACTTAGAGGATGAAGCCATAGACGAAAGACTTCAGAAACACAGGAAAACATGAGATAACTAAAACTGATTATATAATGCACTGTGCAGACAACAATGGGTAACTTGAAAATACTAATAATTGTCTTTTATGTTAATTTTTCATGCAGTCAAACTGATAATTGCTTAAAAATTTTTAGGTTTAAAAACATGAGGAAGAAGATGCTGTGTTTGAAAACCTCTCTCTTAGCAGGTATCATGATCTACAATCTGAAAAATTATTTGAGAATAGTCAGACTCCACAGGCATTATAAGAAACCAATTTCTAGGTTTTTTTCAGCCACTGCCTCCAGGGAAAACCATTTTTCATTATGCAAACAAATATACACGGATGCAAGTGCACTCCTGGGTTTAAAGCTGCTATGAATTCTGTTGCATTTATTTTACTTAGGTTAGAAATTCCTGATGTAATTCATCCAAAACTCACCCTGAATTTTACAGAATTAAAAAATAAACTGAAGTGGTCCCCAGTAATTTTGTCTTTCTGAAGGCTTCCTCAGGGTTGTTCTTAGTCAGTAAAAAATAGTACTGAGTGTCCCTCACTCATAACACTGATGTTTCTAAAGACTTTACTGTCAGTACACTTATTGACTCAAACTAGGGCAAGACAATAATCAAAGTATACCTCCTGACAAGGTAAAATGGAGCCAAAATGGCCAGTAACTTTTCCACTTTCAAAGGAAAAATAGTTCTGTTGATTTTGAGCATAAGGTACTTTAAAGATGATTAATGCTAAGAAATCAAAGTACTTTCTCTCACTTTCTCTTTCTTTCATGTAGTTTTAAAATCTTTCCTTAATTGGTAGTTGTTGGTTGCATTGTTTCAGGGTTTTTCCTTGGTTTTTTATTTGTTGAAAATTAAAGTCACATAGCTTGAAATCACCTACATTTATCACAGTGTCCAGAAAATGTAATTGTTTGAATAAATAAGAGTTGTTTTATGATACCACTAGAAATCTACATGACATTATTTGCATGTTATTCTCTGAATCTAATTTGCTGTAAGTTTCAAATATGGATTCAGTTCTTTGGTTTTTCAGACAATTTATTAGAGAACATCTACCATACAATAGGAATTCTCAAAATTCTGTTATAATTGTAAAACAGACCAAATCCTAAAGCTTGTATTAAAGCCAGGATAAAATAATTTTGCCAAGAGAAGGCTGCAGAAATTGTATTAATGTCAGTTTCATTTTATGGCCGGGCTGTAGGATGAGAGAGGAATAAGTTGGTGGCTGATGGATCTTAGCCTGTTCTGGAGTGCAAGGAATATTGAGGGCTACAGCTGTAGTGACCTGTTATATGTGGGACATTGCTGTGGTTTTTGTAGGACTACAGGCATGTGTGAAAAGGAGGCACCAGTCTGTTTCACCCACCTTTCTGCCTTCTTACTCCACTGCTTCAGAGCAGATAATGTGTTCCGAACCTCCTCTGTGGGTGCATAAACATTGCATTTCTACTTAATTTAGTGGATACTGTACAGAAGAAAATATCTAATTTAATGAAAACAAACAGAAGCATTACTGAAATTTAGCAGGCAGAATGAGGATCTAATTAACTAACAGCAACAACTGGCTCTAGCATAACTGTTCTTGTCTCAGTGGCATTTCTTGCCACAGATATCAGTGCCAGAAGTGACAAAAGGCTGTGGCACAATAAGAAACCACCCCCACGCTACCAGAGCTGTGATCAGTTCTCCTACATTTGCAAAGGAACACTTCCTGCCAGCAAGCTGGATAACTACACTGCGTCAGACCCAGCAGTTTGTTCCGTGCATCTGTCAAGTCCTATGTGCTTCTGGTGGTTTTGTGCTCACTCCAGTTACCGAGCAAGGACCGTTTAGTCTGGCACAGAGGAGCCTGTGCGCTTTGCAATACGAGCACTAAGACAACAAACAAAGGTTTTTTACCTGAGAGTGTAAAGACCCTCCTGATGAATCACCAGCCAGAAAAGGGCTGAAGTGACGGCTGTAGGACAGGCTTTTTTATTTGGTAACTTTGATAACATCTATAATAAAAGTTAATAGAAATGCCTATGGAAATAAAGTATTGTTCCATAACAGAGGGTATATTCCTACTAAATAGACCGGCAAAAGGCTGCCACATTTTTTAACTCCACGTAAGCCCAGGTTTGAGGATCAGTGCTAGGTATGAGATGCAGATACAGTCATAGTATCTCTGCAGACTGCATTTAATCCACAAAAAACCCCAAAACAATGAAAAATGCTCTTTCTGCTTGTGTGTGGGATGTTGTTAATGTCAGAATACTCTGTCAGGAAGAGATTTTGTGTGTATTATTTGTGTTAATGAGCATCTCTTTTGCTGTAATTCCAGTTTACATTTCCAGGAAGCCCATCTCAGGTGAATTACACCTAAAAATGCACGGGCGAAGCAGCTCTCAAAATCTGCCTGTACGGTCATACCCTTTTCACTCTGTATGATTTGAACTCTCCAGGTCACCCTAGGAACATCACCTGGTTATTTTCCATTAAGAACATGTGTATGGACTATTGTATGCATATTTATTTGTAAGTGAAGTACATTTACCTATGTAACTTCTTTCCATTCTATAGCGTAACAAAAAGAGCTTCATAACATCAGGAATGTCAAAATATGATAAAAACATATGCTTTTAAAGAAAAATGAAAAAACTTTCAGGGACATGTAAAGGCTTCTCTAGCAATGATTTGAGACACATTTCAGCCACTCTCACACATATCCAATGTGATGGGTAGCCATCGCTGTCACAGCTGAGCAATCGGTGAGGGTGAAAGCAGACAACAAAGGAGTCAGAGTGAAACATTTGCAGCAAACTGTCAAAAAATTACACTAAAGATAGATTAGGAGTTATCCCAGATGTGTGACGTGCTGAAATGAGTGAAAAATCACTGCAGAGACCTAAAATGAATATGTGATCCTATTTTACTACTCTAAATGGCTTTGTGAAGCAATGCCCAAAATTTTAGCATAACCTGGTCACAAACATCATTGATTTCAAAATGTGAGAAATGAGATCATTAGTCTTCTGGAAGCTGTGGGGGAAATGTACAACAGAATTACAGACCTTTATGTAAATTTTCCTGAAAACCTGTTCTATCCTATATTTGGGTGTGTGGGGTTTAATTATGAGTAGGATCAAAGACATCTTGAAAAGAGCTATTCCTGTTTTATGTGTATGCAACTCCATCTACATTAATTATATCTCGAGATCACAGAACTTGCTTACAAGCAATAATGATAGTGATGCAAATTATATTGTGGCATTGGTAGACCATTTCACTGCCAACAGAGGCAGAATGGATTACCTTTCTCTGTGACATTTAAGTAGGGTATATAGCCTTCTTGAGAACCTCTTCTGTGGCAAAAAATATAGAACTTTCTCAATTGAAAAAAAACCAACTTGTTGTTAAAACATTGCTGTCATATTCATAATGGGACTCTAATGCAAATATATTTGGGGTTAAATCCTCTGCTTTTGAACATCAGCAGTTCTGTCATCACAGTTCTCTGATTCAAAGAAGGATGTGTACTAGTGAATTTGGTCTTCACATGACAGCCATTTTAAGTGCTAACAGAATTCCAAAGGATTTCACTGCTTTTATTTATTTATTTTTTTTTGAAGTAACAGAACTGGTTATTTCTCCTCTGGGCGGCATTCCATTCTACTTGGAGTTTTCTTTTATTCTGGATTAGTCAAAATCAGCACTTTCAAAAGTTTCTGGGAATTTTTTTTTTTCCAATGTTTGAGTCTTTTGGCCACTTTTTAAAACAAATTATTTCCAATATGTTTTGTGAGTTCTGTCCCATTTTTCTAATCTCCTTTTTCCTAAAGTTACATGAAGTTTTTGAAAGTTGTTTCATATTGCCACAATATTTCCCATTCACAAAGTTTAAAATGCTTTTTATCAGCTTCTCTGGTGTATTTATTACAGTTGTGATAAGAAGCATGCATTCACCTTGGCTATAAAGAACAATACATTTCCTTAAGGGAAGTTAATTTTAGTTAAAAAAGAAGAAGCTTGCTGAGTGGAACTCTTGCTTTGTATTTTGCAAGCTTAGTCCTCTCCTGTGTGCTTTTCCAAATGTGGACAAAGATTTTGTGGAAAGGAAAAGTGCACAAATACTTAGACCGAATGGACTTTGAATGTGAGGGAAGATAAAAATCTCAGTAGGTAGGAGACCTATACAGTGAAAGGATAACTATGAGCAAAAGAAGAAAATGGTCATCTTTTCCCATGCCTTCTTCTTATCCCTGAGGTAGAAGGATCTACCTGCCTTTGTCACACAGTGGGATTGTTAATGCAAAGGACAAATATTCTTCTCTATCATTATGTCTTTATAGGTCTCTTCCTGCTGTGCTTAAGCGGCACAAACTCCCACAGAGTTTTCTTTTGTAAGGATGAAATAATCAGTCCCTGACAGGGTAGAATCAAGAGACAGGTAGGGTAGCATTTACCTCACACCTCCTGGAACACATATGGATCTTCTTCCAGGCAGAGAAGCAAAGGTAAATTTCTCAAATCTTAAATCTGCAGCAAGTAGTATATAAATGTAGTCAAAGGGCTAGTAGATGGTGCCTGATGCAAATCTGATGAGGATAACTCAATTTAAAAGATGTCTACTGTCTTGAAAGAAGTGTGTTGACAAAGTAAAACAAATCACAGGAAATGCGTGTAGATCCACAAGGTTGGTGATTGTTTAGAGGGGGAAAGAAACCTCCAAACATATGGAAGGGTGTCAGACTCTCCTGAATATAGCGCAGTCTGCCAACAAAGAAGAGAAGATAATGATATTGGTTACAGAGCAAGAGAAATGAGAAACTTGCAATGAAAATATATTAATACCAGGTTAATGGTGGTAAGGGCTATTATAAAAGAATGTGATAAGCCAGAACAGCCATGGCTCGAATCAATCATTTTCCATCCACATGCAGCTTGTTTCAACGTAGAAGGGTTGTATATCCACATATCCAGGTTGAACTTAATTTGGCATCATTCAGAATTGCTAATGAGTAGGAGGTGGAAGAAAAAAAGAAGTGAAACCCATCTGTAGTTATGTTATAACACATCAACATGATCTCTCTCACATCTGTCCAATGGTATACCGAAGAAATGAATTTGCATGTGCTCAGGTGAACTTCGGAAGAGGACCCAAATTCTGAATTAATGTCAAGGTACTCTGAATTATCTTCTCATTTGTCTTACAGAAATTATCTGACAAAGCAGGCTTCAAATTTAGACTTATTTTATCATTAATGTTGGAAAAATAATTCACTACTAGTGCAACCATACTTAATGCTAGTGAAAAAACCCTTTCTATTAGCTGTGCCTTGGGAGAAATAAACTAAGACAATTGTTTTCTAAAATTTTTCTATCATTTATAGTAGACTGTGATCTTTAAATACATTTGACAAGCACGGGTGAAGAAACGATTTATTACTCTTTAGATTTTGCCTTAATAGCCTTTTATTGGATTAGATTATTTTTCCTAAAAGTGTTTGTTTCCTTCCTCATCGGATCCTTATTGTAAAAACACCTAGAAGTTTGTACTTTCAAATAAATGTGTAGAGTGTATTCATATTAACATTTTCAAATGTAGTAAAACATGGAAAACTGCTAACACAAGAGGCAAAATTTTGGCAGTAAATATATACAGGTTTTAATAATGAAATTCTGAAACCTGATAAGCAGATAGCAAGAGTTAAACACAGACCCTTTCAGAAGCCCAAGGAACTTGGAAAACTGCAAATGAAAATACTCCCTTTAAAAATCTACCTAGGACTGGCACTATTGTATTGAATATGCTGCTTGTTAAGTTTTTGAGATTTAGAATTTTTATATTACTATGTCAAAACCTTGATTGCCTGAGACTTGGATTACCTGCAACCCTGGTTCCTTGCTTTCTTCATGTGGACTTCAAATAGGCTTATAAGCTGGACCTCATATTATGGGTGAAATTCATTAATCGTTTTAGTCTCATTTGTAAAGGACAAAATATTTTGTATTTTGATTGGGCTTTATTAAAACTAACAAGAAAGGGAGGTTTCTGCTGACCTTTTGTTCAGATCTGGACTTTGCCCTAGAGATAGACATAGGAAGGCACTGGTTTCCTGAACACATTTGTTTTACTGGTCTGCAAGGACTGCCAAGGTGCTGAATCTTCAAATGATCTGCTCCCAGGCCTTCCCTCACAACAGTTTGGGAAGCATATGCATTAGAAGGAAAGGACTTCATAGCACTGTTTTTTTCTTTTATGGATGTTAATATGACTGAAGACATTTTTGTGAGGTAGTTATATTTTAAGTTGCATAAGGTGCTCTGTTGCCTCTTTTTACACATCCACTGTTCATTTTAATATTTTCTAAGAGCATCTGTAATATGTGATAGGCATTAATGTCACTTATAAAATTAAATTAACTAGGATGTTCTGAAATTGTCTTTAAAGGTCAAATTATAATAATCTTACCCAGAGTAGTACTTTTACTCAGGGGTAGGTCTAGGTAAATCAATAGCACTGTAGAAGAAATAAGGTTAGATATATAAAAGGACTTTGGCACCACATATCCTCCAAAATGTACTTATCAGTGCCTAAATTCATAGGTTCAAATTCTCTGAATCCTTGTTTGTTCTCTGACACACTTGGAGCCATGAAAAATTTAACTTTTAAACTATCTATCTAAAATTTTCCATCAGTATGATTTCACAGTGACATAGAGATTTGCTTCTGAGTGGTCAGAAGACTTGATAATATGGAACATACATATGCCTGCTTTCCTTTATTTCACCAGCTACTATTGTTCTGCTATAAACTACATGTTCCTTGCATCATGAAACTGTATCCCAAAAATATCTAGAGCAGAGCAAAGTGCTCCAGTCATCAGCCCCATGAGTGCTCTGAACTGTAGCTTGTTCGGTCTTTCTATTAGCTGTTGTGTTTGACATAAGCCTTTAAACTTGCTCAAAGCAAGAACTGAAACTTTAATACTGCTCTACAGAGGCCATAACTGTAATCTACGGTGCTACATTTCACTGACCCAATGTTTGTATATCTTTTTTAGGCAGAGTACAAAGCTACCAGTAGAAGGATCGAGAAAGACCCACACCAACACATCTGAGAGTTCTGACTACTCACCTGAAAGATGTATACACATGAAGAAGAATCAGCAGAAAGTTTTGGAACTCGTTGCTTCTTTAGTCCAAGCAGTTACTATAAAATATTTGAAGTGTTGTGGTGCTGCAGGAATGGAGTGACCCTCCTTACAAACTGCATTGTGAATGAAAATCAAAATACAGAGTTAGGCAGCTCCAAGTAATCTAACATTAGATGTTTGCTTTTGATACTAGTCTCAATAGTAGTTCTCAGATTATTTTACAGAGTTCCATTGCTCTCTTTTTTCAGTGCTTAATTTCTCCCAAGAATTGTGTTGGAAGAGACCTGGCCTTATGGATGGGAAACCTCTAGGAGACAGCTGCCCTTAGAGTTTGGCTGATTTTGCAGAGAAGTTCTTGGAACAGCACAGGTAGCATCGGTAAAAAAATGTCCAAACTAGGTATGATTGGGTTAGCACACTTACTGGAAGCCATAAAGATGCACTGTTGGCTGTAAAATGTCCTATTAAAAAGCAAGACATGTAAGACTTAGTCAGAAAAGAGGGAAGGGTGCCAAGCCAAGAAGGTTAATCTGAGTTTAGTTCAGAAGTTTAGCTGCCCAGTTCACTTCTGAAAGTGAGTCTGAGGTTTTTAAGTCACCTGTTGCTTTTGGAAATACTACTGGAAATGCCTCTCGTTAGTGCATGCCTCAGCACACCCTGATTTTGGTCCAGACAGCCTCCAGTACATCTTCCAGCACAGCGGTGAATTTTGTTGCACTGCCTGGTGCATCGTGCACATGTGGCAGCACAGACCCTCTGCCTTGGCACCTCATCCCAGAAGTTGTACAGGCATGCAGTGTAGATGACCAAAGCTGGTGAAATCTTAGCAGCTTTCTGTGTTTTTTTCTGGTACAAAAATAGCATTGTGAAAATGAGGTGGAAGGCTTTCCAGTAAAAAAAGTCTCGGTCAGGTTTTTAATCATTCCTTTGGGCATGCATCGCTGCTCAGTTATGATTGAACCTATCAGGATACCGCTCCTCAGTGTTGTGTGGCTTCCACTCTTAGCTGTTTGTTTCAGTAGATTTCTTAAGTCTCAACAGGGACAAAGGCAAGTGCTTGCTTGTGAAGACACAATGCTTTAAGGTGGTAATTTTTCATTTTTAATGACTGTCATGACTACCCTTCAGCTGCCGAGTACATCATTTAGCTCCTTGTTCTTGATGCCATTCATTGAACTGTCAGCATTTGTCATTTGCTGTGCACACAGTACTGTTGCACATGTTCGTGTTTCTGTTAATGCCCAGCTCTGATACTCGGAAAGGGTGGTTTGTTGCCTGCCTCTGTATGCCTTTGCATGATCAGAGGGATAAACCCTCAGGGCACCCAGTATATATGAGGTTCCAGCTCCAGGACTCATTTTTCACCACATAAATGTAAATTAATCAAAACTCTGCTACAAATATTTCAAAGATTGTGAAGACTAAGACCTCTTCTTAAGATTCCTTTTGGAAATTTTCTCTCAATAAACTGGAGCTTTTAAGACATCTCCCTATGAAACCAGTTGGCTTTTATTTTTCTATTCAAAGTCCTCTACTGAGGCGAATGGGAAGTATTTTACAGAGCACTTGCAGCTCTGTTCAGGTATGACATTAAACTAGTTGCATGTGGGATCCAGAGGTGTGTATAGCTCCTAGGCTTTCCAGGCACAGTTTTCCTTTCCATGAAAAGTTACTAATCTGATCTATGCACTTGTTGTGACAGTAGTATTTGGCCCTCACAAGTAAACTTAGGATGTAAACAAACTCCTTTTCTCAAAAGGAGGGAAATGCAAACAGGCCCCTGTATGTTTATAGCACTGCTATGTGGAAGGTGTATCTTTTGTGTGCTTATTCTAAATTCAGAGCCCCTTTAGGCATTAGAACTGGGGATAGAATCCACTGCCCTTTGGCCTGCTCCTCAAAGTAAAGGCGAAAACTGAGTGAGAGAAAGTGAAAGTAACAGTTTCTTATTTATGAAAAAACCCAAACCGCTACAATACACCAAAGAAAAAGCAATATGAAGGATACTTGGTGCAATATACAATGCTCCTGAGTCTGCCATCATGTCACTGTGAGTCCTTAGACAAGTCACATACTTTCTTTTCCCAATATACAAAAGCTGGGAATAGCAACCATGTCTGTAAAGCTCCTTGAGACCTGTGGGTGAAAAATGCTAACAGTATGCTGAGTTTTTTTTTTTGCTATTGTAAAAGATGGAAAGGAACAGCATGCCAAGGAAACTTTGGCAAACTGCTTGTTTCCTGCTGTGTTCCCTATCTCTGCCTGTCCCTGCTATGTAATTAGTTTTTAAGTCTTAAGTCTCTGGATATACTTTGCTGCTCACTGTTGTGTATCACATTTGCTGTATATCAAGCCCAGTGGAGCCCTCATCCCTTCTAGGTGTTCTAGTGAGCTGAATGAGACAGAGAGGAACAAGCCACCTTCTGGAGAAAATGTTATAGGAAGCAAAAAAAAAAAAAGTTAATACACAGCAGCTTCTGGTCTTATTTAATCTAAAAGTTCTAGGGCAATTCATCTAGTCACTTTCTTCTGCCAGTGACATTATAAACTCTCTGCTGTCACCAGACTGGCCTGTAAAGCACACTCTGCCATTTATTGGAGAGGTTTTATGCAGAAAGAAAACAGGAATGTTTAGTTAGGTAGTAGTTCAGGGCAGTCTAAATAGGCAAGGAGAATTACTACTGCTACCTACAGTTCAATATAAGCTGTTTTGTTTGCATCTGCTCTTTCTCCTCGAGATACTGTTTATTTCCCTGCATTCTTTATGGATGGTTTAAATAGAGAAACAACTAATCAGCAAATGAATGAGAGCAGAGGGAAACTTTTTACAGTTTGTAGATTTCTATCTACATGGTAATATAAGCGTATTTGCTGATTTACAGGAACTTGACTGCAGAATATTGCTGGCTACAAAGCGGGAAAAGAGTTTTTAAGAAAATTTCTGAATATATTAGTACTTTTAATCAATTTTTATCTTAACCCCAAAGATTTGTTTTGGTTGGTTGGTTTGTTGGGGTTTTTTTAAAATAGATTGCTCAGAAAGCTACCGTAAAAAATCATGAAATATTACTTTATTGACAGAGAATTGTTAAGGTTGGAAAATAACTCTGAGATCAGTGAGCTCAACTTAATCAAACACTGTCATGTTCATCACTAAACCATGTCCCTGAGTGCCATATCCACACACTTTCTGAACACTTCTGGGGTGGTGATCCTACCACTTCCCTGGGCAGCCTGTTTCAATGCCTGACCACCCTTTCAGTGGAGAATTTTTTCCTAATAGCCAACCTGAACCTCCAATGACACTACTTGAGGCCATTTCCTCTCGTTCTATCTCTTGTTACCAGGGAGAAGAGACTGACCCTCACCTCACTACAACCTCCTTTTAAGTAATGGTAGAGGGCAATAAGGCCTCCCCTGAGCCTCCTTTTCTCCAGGCTAAACAACCCCAGCTCTCTCAGCTGCTCCTCATCAGACTTGTGCTCCAGACCCTTCACCAGCTCTGTTGCCCTTCTCCGGACTTGCTCCAGCACCTCAATGTCCTTCTTGCTGTGAGGGGCCCAGAAATGGACACAGGATTCCAGGTGCAGCCTCACCAATGCTGAGTACAAGCAATGATCACTGCCTTGATCCTGCTGGCCACACTATTGCTGACACAGGCTAGAGTGACACTGGCCTTCTTGGCCACCTGGGCACACTGCCAGCTCATGTTCAAATGGCTGTCGATCACCACCCCGAGGTTCTTGTTTGAGAGGCAAGTAATTACTCATTCTATTAAAGAACAATGTTGCAGAGTCCAGTAAAAGAAGGAATTACAACAACCCTCACTAGTGTGAGAGAGTGACCACTGTCAAAAAATGACTGGGACTCTATCCTTTCCCTCTGCTTCCTATTGTCCCCAGAAGGGTTTCTTGTCATTTCAGCAATGGATGACAGGAGTCAGTTGAGTGCTGACATATATTGTGGCACCTGTAAGCATTTTTGACATAATTGACATAGTTCTGCAGGGTTTTGACAAGTTTGTCAACCTAATGAATAGGCAATCGAGCTTTAAAACCTACACTAAAGGTCATGTAAGTTGTTCAATGGAGGATGAAAAATTATAGTAACCAAATAATAGTTTCTGACTTACTCTGCTTGCCTGAGAAACAGCAAGGGTGGGCGGGCACTTTACAACATCCACCTTCCTATATTGTTTATGATACTTAATAAGAAGGGAAGAGGGGAGAATGATTTTTTTTCTGGGTTTGTTATTTTTTTTAATAAGGAAAATTTGAGAAGCATTCACGTACAGTAATATATTTAACTGGGAATGGCCCTGCTTTGTTTGGTGCAACTGCTGTCTTTTTATAAAAGCAGAGTAGATCTTCTTTATAATAGTAAATAACTCCTCATAGCAACAAAGCACCTGTAGTTTGCTGTGGCCACATTTGTAACCTTGGGGTTTTAAAAGAGTAAAAAATACTTGGTTTAAAAAAAATCATCTACATTTAATCAAAACAATTTTACTTTGCAGACCATGTGCAGAGCAAGCCAAATGTCTTGTACTAGCAGCTAGGATATGGCAAGTGGACAAGGTATCCACAAATCAGCTTTTGCAGCTGTGTGAACAACCAGATTTAATCTCAGACTTGGAGCAGACTGAAAACCTACCCACGGAGTATTGCCACTGCCCACCTGACAGGCAGCACACTCTCAGATTGCTGCAACTCAGTTGCAGTTCACGTCATGGCGGAGCAGTATGACCTGTCAGAATACTCAGCTTTGGGTTTTTCTTCCCGAGGTTCTGTATTTTCCTTGCTCATAAGCAGATCTTACAATATTTGAAAAAAATGTTATTTTGTCTTATATAGGAGCATTATGGCTGTAGCTGTGCCTTCCTAAGGTCAAAAACACTGGCCAGGAACAACATATTTTTACCCTATTTTAGGGAAGAATTAGTGTTTCTCCAGTTGAAGTTCCATACTGTTGTTTAAGAGGCCCACAGCACAGACGACTGCATTTAACTCATATTTCTCTTCCTTGACAAGACAATGAGTCTACAGACTGACCTCACTGGGACTGGGATATTGACTGTGGTGGGGTTTTGTACCTAAACAGCAAAAAAAGCATCCAATCAATAATACGTTTTCAGAGCAAACCACAGAGTGTTACAGTAATTTTAGCAGAGTCATCAGATCAGTAGCAATAATGAATTTTTACAAGGTTAGAATTGCTTAATTGCATTTAATGACCATTTGACAAACACATATTATTATGGACTATACCAAAAAAAGCTTTAGTAATGGAGAGGAAAGAGGGAGTAAAAAAGGAGGACCTAAACCAAATATTTTTTTACTAGATTACTGGGTTTACTCAACTGCTTTTCCAGCTGCATAAAATTGATGTATTTTCCTTTCAGGGAAAGGTAATATTTGTGATACAGAAGGCAATTTTCAAGCTGTCTGTGAGGAACTCTGGTCTCCTATTAAGATATCTAAGCAAAACATCTTGCTTTGTATACATTGCGCCATACAGCACTTCTCTCTGTCTCCGTGGTCATCTGGGGGTCATCGTACTGGTGATTTACTTGAACACATTCCTGCAGCCTGGATTCTGCTTTAAACTAAGACAGATGTTAATGAGCTGTTACTGACTCTTCACCAGCAGGAGATAGCAAGAGGGTTTTGTCCTCTATTCCTGAGCAGAAATGGCAAATAAGAGGTTTTAGGAGATTCATTTGCTGAAAGAAAAGGAAAGGGTGGAGATATGTACAGTATATTTCTAGGTAAAACGGGAGTATTGACAGAAGGGAATCAGCTAGCCTTGATTATATTTGAAATTAGACAAGTATATAAATTCAACCATTGTGAGTTTTTCCGTGCATTTGGAAATTCAAACATATATCTACATTCCCCAGGAAGATTGCACTATTGTAATGCATCAAACCATTGATCCATGCAAGGCTGAACTCACTGCTATCTAAAAAACAGATAGATCATAATTTTGGGGGCCCTTAGCTTGTTTTGCTATTTGAAAAAGTGAGAAAAAACCCAAACAAACACAAAACCACAACTTCTATATTTTTTTGTTGAAGTAGGTAAGTACCAAGTTTTTAAATATAATTTCTCTCAGGTATTATGAAAATTTTCTCTTGCTTGTTTAGTTTGAGGTGGGAATATTATGCATGCGTCTTTATATCCAATATTGGGCTTACTGCTGTTTGAGGGCTTTGGAATCTCAGAGGCACAAACCAGACTTTCTGAAGTGCAGTAACTCTAGTAATATTCATGCACTTTAATAGCTGTAAACCAGAATCTACTCTTGCTGTTCTCTTTCCCTTTCACTTTTATGTTTTTAATCGCATTTTCCACTCATGCCACTCCAGGCAATATGACTCATGTTTCATCTGTTAGATGTGAACAAAATATTTTCTTTTTTATTGTTATGCAGATCGTTGATATAATTCTGCCATATCTCCACTGATAATTCAGAAGACGTTAGGGGACTGAATATAAGGATAAACTAACATTTACTTTACGTGAGCTCCCCATGAAGGCAATCAATTGGGCTGCGAATGAGAAATTGTTTGGTAGACTGCAGCAGTCTAAGAAGTAAATATACTGATTCTTTTAAAAGGTTATAAACATAGCATGTGTAACCTCCTAGCACAAAAACCTTTAAATAATTGACAACTGCAATGATATTTTTTCTTTCCAACTGTTGTAAATGTTTGGGTGGTCTGGAATATTAGGATATTAGTGCAGAATTTTACCTGAGTATCACTGAACTTCAACTCTTCAGCTTTAAAACTGAGTGCCAGGATAAAAATATGATAATTGTGAATTCTTACCTTTTTTTTTCTTTTTTCAAATACTACAGTGTAGACATCTAGGAAACCTTTCACTGGAACTAAAATATTGTGTATTCAACCTTGTGTTTGTAAAGTGTATTGGAAGCATGAATAGTTGGAATAAAAACAGATTATATAGTTGTATATATAGTAAACACCTTTCACCTTACAGGCTGAATAAGGGAGGGGGTTTATTGGAAAAAACATCATCTTATCATATAATTAAAGATATTTTCAGGGAATAACACAATGAAGGTTGAAAAGGTGAGCTTAATTCTGCCATTTTCTAGCTTATTTAACTTTACAATTCTGATAGTTTTCTTTGTATGAAACACAAGAGTTCTCATGGCAACTACTTTTTCTAATGTCTGTTTCAAAACTAAACAAAATTTCTCCTCACAGGTATCACTTTAGCTGAGCTTTTCCTGTCTTTGCAATGCAGTTATTAAATCTGGGAGACCCAAACTGCTCTAAATATTCCAAGTGCAACTGTGGTAACCAAAGGTATGGAAGAAATATGGCCTGAGTTGACCATTAGAGGTTCCAGGCTAGCTTTTGTCCTCTAAAACTTAACTTATTTTTGGCAAAAAAAAAAAAAAGGAAATTCATGTTTAGTCCATAGCCAGTAATTTCCAAATCTTACATAATAGGTATGTTGTGTGAATGAATGTGGAAGACACACATGGAACAGAGATACTGATTTGTTCTCTGAATTGATTAACAGCAGACAAACTAACAGATTAAAAAACCTTAAGTTTCTCCATGGAAAGATACTGGATTACTCTTAAAATTTCTATAACAACCTCTATACTGAATGTTACCTCTGAATTTCAGAAGAATTTCTGGTACCAGATATTGAAAAGAAAGTGTAAGAAGCCTCATGTAGACAGCTACATGATCATTTTCCACAAAAGAAATTTTCTTTTTAATTGGTAATGGTTAATAGCTGGGTCAAGTCCAGAAACATGAAGGAGCTGCATTCCATATTATTTTTATGCTAGCATAGCTGTCAGTGATCTTGACAACGCCATTATTTCAGGTAATGGAGGTCTGGGGAAACTCATACATTAGAAAAAATGTATGGAATATGAGCAATAGGGAGCGTAATGCAATGATGCTTGAGGCACTTTTCATGAGGCCAGCCTGGAGCTTCTACGTGCTTTCATACCAAGCCGATTCTTGCAGAATTTTATGCCCATTTACTTGGGCTGTGCTTTGTGCAATGAACTTACTCCGATCCCAGAGGGTGGGGGAATATGAGATGAAGAGAGTGGCATGGCCAGTCCAAGACTGTGGTGGGTTTTATGGGTCCAGCTTTTGTTCTTGCCACAGCTGGCAGTAAGCAGAACTGGTGGCTTTCTGGGGATCCCAACAAACCTCCTTGAGGATAGAGCAGGTTGGTGCTGAAGCATTCCAGGCTAGGTCTGAACACCCTTTGGTCACACGGCTTTCTGCATCAGCTACTGCTTCTGGGTGTTGTTAATGCCCAGAGATGGCCAGTGTAATTGTCTGGGAACCTGTAGCACATCTGAACACAGGCTGTATAGATCTGTATCCACGGAAAACTGACACTTGTCTCCAGTTTTCCAACGTGCTCCTGAATGTCCATAAACTCCTGCCATCAGTGAATGGAAATGCAACTGGAAAGCAATTAGGTCCCCTGTCATGATAAACGATGTTAGAAAGCACCAACCTAGTCTGCAAAAGGGTGTCCAGTGAATTTCAGGTACTTTCCATCTTTTCCTGGGCTGGTGGTACTTCAACCCACATGGAAAGGAAAACAACCACATACAGGGAAATCACTAACTCTAGACATGCATCTGGACAGCTCTGTGAACTGGCTGCCTTTTTACTCTGTTCAGTGACATGTTATCTCTTCCCCTGTTCCTTCTCACACACAGGACTCAGCAAAGGATAGCTTTTGGTTGTGCAAATAAACTGCAACACTAAGAAATCGAGTGATTCACTAATTTCAGGGACATTAAGCCTTATTTTCTTATCCTTTAACCCAGATATCCTATCCTCTCCCCTGTCCTACTCTCTGATGGTACAAGAAGCCTACTCTTATTCCCAGTTTCCTTGGAACAATAAAATTAAATATCACCTATCTGCCTGCGACATCCTGAGCTCACTGGATGTGATGTAGCTGTGACAAGATATCTTAAAGTTCCCAATGGGGTTTCAAAGGGCAGAACAATACAGGGCAAATATGTATCCTTCCCAAAACTGCTATCACAAGGAGAGAGGTGTTTGTTCTACCAAAATCTAGGAAGTAATATGCTGCCTTAGTCACTCATTTTTACTTCTGCCTCTTGGAAAGCTTTTTTTCTTCACTTTTTTTCCCATGCAAACACCTTCCTCCATACTTTCCTGTCTAGTCATGACAACTAAAGGAAAATCTATGTTTAAAACAAACAAACAATTAATATTAATCAAATATTTATGAGCATGCAAGATGAATATTTATGAGAAATATCAGTGTCTGCTGAAGATGTAAGATAAGAATCAGCTGTAAACTCTTTGTGTGAAAAGAAAAATATACAGTAACTGTTAATTATGTGACTACTATGAGTAAGTACCATTACAGATGAGTGAACCTTCCAAATGATATATTCCCTTGCTGGTAGGCTGACTGAAATGAATTGTAAGTTTGGCAAACTGTTTTGGCCAAGAGCAAACTAGAAATCTCATTTCAAAATGTTCAGGAAAATGTGTTGTTTTATTTTTAAATTTTCAAATCAGTTCTTTACATCAGATGTGGAAAAGTTGTATCTAATAGCTTTAAGGCTTTTCTTTTTTGAAAAATGGAAGATCACCATATGCCACGTGCTGGCAAGAGCTGACACTTACTACAATGTGTTGCAGACAACAATTTTTTACTTAACTCTACTGGAAGGCACCTCTCAGTTTTCTTAGACTCCATAGATTCAGGAAACTGTTTTTATCTTTATAGAGATACAATAAAACTAATTTCCAATTGATACAGAATACATATTCCCAATATTTTTTTGTTCGCTTGTAAAACTGAAAAGTTATTACTGGAATTGAACATAGCTCACTGAATTAGTGTGACAGCACAGACTCTTTCCCATGGGAATTTTTCTCTTCTTCTCCCTGTGTTCTATAAACAAAGATAAGGTTTGGATGTTATTGAAACTGTCTCTGGAATGATGGACAGTTCAACCTGGCCTATCGGCCTAGGGGGAGGTTTTGAATTGACCCAATCTGGAGGAACTTTCAAAAGTCTACATAAGTTTTAGAATTAAATAATAAAATCAGAATTCCGCCTCACCCGATTCAGCCTGGTTCTTGCACGTGGCTAGCGGCTCCACAGCGACAAATTAGAATATTTTATATGAAGCTCTATTGGTGGTATAGGATGATTTTTGCATTTCTGTGGGAAAAGGGGGATTTTTTTTTCCTCTTGTCTTTGCACTTCAAGATGTATCAAGGGTTCTTGATTAAAGAAGATCAACTTTTAATGGCAGTAGGCTTGCCTGGTTAAATTCAGCCTTGAATTCAAGAGCATGTTTTTAATACTGAATTACTTAAGCAGGAAACAGATTTTTCCTGTCTTGAATGGTATTAATTGAAATGGGATGTCTTTCTAAAACTATGCTTATGGTTATGCAGCAGTTACGGGTGGAATACAAAATTTTTTTTGCCCATATTATGCGTGAGGTCAATCTAGATAAATGTGTGTGGTTTCTTCTTTTTCTTCCTCTGATGTTAAAATCTAGGAATCTGTGAATAGGAAAAATTTAATCTTTGATCTAAACTGTCCTCTTTTGATTTTTTCTCTGACTAGATAGCAAAGCTATCAATCAAGGACCTCCTATTCTGTACTTTATCTCTATCAATCGGGCATACAATTAGCTTGAGAAGATGATCCCCACACACACTGATATCAGTGTTTGTTCACAAGTTGAAGTGCCCAGTTCTGGAATACTTTCTGAGGTGAATATTGTCATGTGTCAAGAAACATCAATGTAATTAATGATGCTTTTTATGAACCCAAGCAAAGATTTTTAGCAGCTGTAGAAAGACAACTGCTGAATTTGTGAGTTTCATGTTATACCACAGTGCATTATGATCAGATCTTAGAAAACTGGAGTCAGGCGGGTTGCTCCAGCCCCTCTTATGTCCTCTGGTAATGTGCTAGAGCACACCAGCACTGTTGGGGAGGTCAACGCTGCATGTGCAATCTGAACCTGGCAGGACATAAAACCAGCTGGAGTCCTGAGACCTGCTTCCTTTGTGGAACATGCCACAGTGTTAAGGTGGGACATGAGCTGTCTAGTCCACTTGGGTCTTTCCTTGGGATAGAACTGTAAGGACAGAGGCAGGAACAGATGCTGAACCAGGCACAGACACATGAGAAGCTGGGTGCTTTGCATGGAAATCCTTGTTTGTTGGTGTGCTTTTAGGAGTGAAGAGTGGGACCTCATCTCTAGCCTACCCTCAAAGAGGCACTTGAAATTCCAGTGGACTTCTGTTTCCTCTGAGTCCCCAAGGACTGCATAGAGGATGTGATTTGAGAGCTGCTCTGAGCAGTCAGTGACTGGGAAGAGAAAGCAGAATTGATGTTGCACCCACCTCCCTCCCTTCCACCTCCCTCCTTGCTCTGCTATTTGCTCTGTGGGCTGGGGAGCTTCTACTCACCCACATAATGGTACGTTCTGCTTGGAAAGCCAGCTACTTGTGACCATAAATACACCACTTGGATAAGCAACACAACAACAGTTAATGGGTTTGGAGCTGTATTAACAGCTGATTAATATTTTTTAGTGTCTTCTGTATTAGCATTGTTTTTCCTCGCTAATTGCTTGGGAGCTACCATTCATCAGCTGTCTCATAGCCTGCACAGTTTACCACTTAATTGGGAAGTTGATTCACTCGTATGGTCCAAACTGAGATGAAGAAAAGTGTCTTGGTAGATGTATACTCATTATATAGTGTGTGAGCACTACTTGTATATGTCTAAACCAGCTCTCTCTGGTGTCCTCAGAAAATGGTCTCAAACATTAATAAAAAATTTTCATGTTACCTTTCAACATCAGTTCAAAGGAGAGTTGGTGTGTGCATAAAAATAAGTTTTGCTGCAGAGTGATTGAATTTTAATATTCTCTTAGATTTTAGGACTTCAGTTCCAGTTTATTCCTGTCTTATTTTCTTTCTCTACCTCCCTCTTTCAGCATTTTCCCCCTTAATCTCTTTCTCAGTAGGAGAAAACCCGCCTCTAGGGTACAAGTAGGAGGAGCAGAGAGCATGAAGGATCAAGCTAAATTAGGATGCCTTGAAACACAGAGGGTCACAACCCCACATTTTTCTGAGAGCAAATTTCCTGCTATTGACTCTGTAACACTAAGGAGGATTCAAACTAATTTAATTTTCAGCCCCCCCTGCAACTCTCCCCCCTACTTTTTTCTTTTTCTCTCTAGACAACAGATGTCAATGTCTTTTTACGTTGCTGATGATTAACTGCAAACACTGTGCTGTTAAAAACTCCCAGTCACATTTTTCAGAAATGTAACTGGCAAAGTGCACACCACAGCAATGTACATGAGCTTATTGAATGTTTTTTGAAGTGGGAAACTTATTTTTCCCGTTCCCTTCCTGCCTTGTTTCAAACACATTAAATTCCTCCTAAAATATATGCATCCATTTATAAGAGTAGCATACGTAAAGATTTATCAAAAGACGGGGATTTTTGCTTGTTTGTTTGTTTTCTGAGGGAGGAGTGTAGGTGTGTGAATTTGCAGCACAACAAGCATGGAAGGAATAGCTTTTGTTGTGACGCTGAGATCTAGCCTTGCTACTAATTTAACTTACTCTGAACAAAGGCATAAATTCTTCAGAGTAGATCTACACAAGGCTTGCCAAAGTGGTATATCCTCACACAGGTGGAAAGGCTAATAGACACGTGAAAAGATAGTTAACCCTGCTTTCTTCTCATTCTGATATTTTCTAAATATTACCCTGTATTGAATCTTTTTTCCTGTTGTTGGGGCTTTATTTAAGGATGAAGAAAAAACAAAGACCCCAAAGGAAGGATAATAATTTACTTCCTTGCCATGCCCATACGTCATGTAATACAGGGAATACACATAGGGATGTTCCTATGCAAAGTAAGAAAATATTATTTTTTGCAAAATTTTCAGGTGTTAGTTTGAAAAATGCACAGTTTTCAGGGGATTGGGGGGGGTTTCCTTTTTTTTTCTCTGATTCTTATGTATCAGTAACCTCCTCTCCTCTGCATTTCTTGTTTCTTCGGGTGTATATTTGTTTGTTTGTTTTGGGGGTGGGGGGTGTTTTCTGGGGGTTTTTTTAGAGGTTTTGGGGTTTTTTTAAATCACTCTCCTGTGGTTTTTTAACCTTCTTCCACAGCAGACAAAGAAGGATTTCTGCTGTGTGCTAAGGTAAAAGCAATTATATTTCTTCCCCTGTTTGATTCAGAAATCATCTGGATGTTGGAGCTGTCAGAAATCTCCTGACAAGGCTGTCATTGGGCCCGTGGCAGATCAGGTAGAGCTAATGAAAAGAATTATAGGTGTGGCAATCTGTCACCAGAGCTGAGGGGCTATGGCTAATGCTACTGTAAAAGGCTGGAAAAACAAGTTGGAGTGTGGTCTGTCTAAACTGAGATCCTAATCTGACAAATTCTTAAAACCTGAGCTTAACCTTCTGTACCTGTGCAAGTCAGCAAGCATGCTTGCACAGCACACTAGAAAAGCATTTGCACACAGCTCTGCACGTGGGTGTTTTGGCATTGTAAAAATCTCCACAGCTGTTTCGGCATTGTAAAAATCTCCACAGCTGTTTCATTTTAGGTTTATTTTCCTCTCCTGTCTGCAGGGCTAGTAGGATTTGACTGGCATATACTCCTTAAAGAACTATTAGAAATAGTTATCATTATTGTCTCGGTAAGAATGTTGGCTTTTTAATGCTTCAGTTGGACCAATTATCTGGGCCTTCCTTGTGCAATGATGAACTTAACTCCCATTCCCAGTCCCATACCCTGACATCTCACTGCTCACTAATGGGCTGAGAAATTCCCATGCCCATTGCCCTGTGTTTTTGAGGAGAATGTTGAATGCAGTGGGACCAGGTATGCCAGTGAATCACTTCTTCAGAAGCCAGAGGCATAACATCTAAAAGTATTCACCAGGATACCTGCAGGGCTCCTGCTTCTCCTGCCCAATCTCAGTCCGCAGCATTCCCTTAAATGGCTCAAGACACAAAAAATTATCAGCGGGATGAGGACATTAATGTGGGGGTAAACTAAATGGGTGCTCAAGAGAAGGCAGAGCTTTGAGTAGGATAGGAAAAATGGCAAACTTTCAGAATGCTCTGTAGATTTTTCAGCAGCGGGTTCTCAGTTTTCAGCCATTTCTAGGGTTTTTGTGTGGTTTTTGGTTTGGGGGACTTTTTTGTTTAATACCAGAAGTACCTTAGTGATAGAAGTTTAGTCTATTTTTACTAAGGAAAATAAGTTAAAACTTATTGCTGAGGCCAGTAACAGTTGTTAAAAAGGCTACTGCCTCCATGGAAATAAGAAAAGAGTATAAGAATTTTAGGAAATGTGAAGTAAGTTAATTAGCAAATATGTATTTGGAATAGCACAGAGGGGGAGGTATGTATAGTTGGTCTGTTCTAATTTTCTTGACATATCTTTGCTAGTACCCACTTTATAGAGTGGAAAGGCACTCTGGGGAAAAAAAGACATACAAGAATGTTTTTTAAAAGAGCTAAAAAGAACAAAATCCGTAGTGTTTTGGGTTTTTTTTATTTTGAAATAAAAAATAATTCCACTGTAGCAGTAATTAGCCTCCTAAGGATGTGTACTATTAAGCCGTCTGCATGCTTCTTGGGTGGGCAAAACGGAAGGTACTTTCATCCTCTTACCTAATGCAACAAATCCAAGGTATGCACCAGTCAGTTATTAATGCACACCATGTTGAGGCTTAACATTATTGTACTTGTTCTTTTTCAAGCTCCAGGCTGGTTGTACCAGAAAATGCTGCAAACAGCCTTGGGAGCAAAAGTCACAGTTAGGGATTATGTTCAAGCACTGAAGAAACTGTAAAAACTCTTTTGTTGTTTTCCTGTTTTTTGTTAATGAAGGACTGCTTTATTGGTTATACACTTTCAAGTAAATTTCTCAGTCATCTTTAGAAAAGCTGGTTTCAGCCACCTACATGTCTCAGAAGGAAAAATAAACTAGGCTGAATTTTACCTGCTTTTCATATATTGCTGTGATGTCAAAGCAGCTGTTTATTCCTTAATGTGCCCTTCATTTTTCTATTGAAACAGCTTAATGTGATCTAATTTTTTTTTCTTTAAAATTTAGAAGCTTTCTAACACAGCAGATAGTTCACTCCTGAATAAAGACTAGAAAGGCATCTCTGATGTTTTCATATCTT
Organism: Edolisoma coerulescens; assembly: GCA_013397115.1. Classification (NCBI taxonomy): domain Eukaryota; kingdom Metazoa; phylum Chordata; class Aves; order Passeriformes; family Campephagidae; genus Edolisoma; species Edolisoma coerulescens. The sequence goes on from VWZW01007927.1 coordinate 1,875,209, forward strand.
GCACATCAGGAATGGACATTAAACATAGTCAGTGCTTCCAGAATGAAGGGAGGAGGGAGAAAACCTCCCTGTACAAAGTTTAGAGTGGGATAGAAGGGATAGTTTCTATGAAATCACTGGGTAGAAATTAGAAAGTGAAGAGTGAGAAATAAGAGCTCAGTGAAAACTGGAAAATTTCAAAACAACACTTAATCCATTACAAAATGTGTCTGTTTTGGAAAAAGACTGTGTTTTTTAAAAAACATTTTTCCCACCCTTTCAACCAGCTCTAGAAAAGATGCACTTGTCCACTCTGCTTGAAGTTCAAACCAGAAGCCTTTGCATTTTCACACACACACACACCAGAGAAGGGAGGCTGGATAAGGAACAGGGTATTTGTTGTTCCTGACACAGTGGTTGGTTCGTCTCCTGTTTGGCACAGAAATAGTCCTTGGCTGAGAGTATGCACAAAAGTACATTACTGGGCACCTCTGTGGTGGCTGGACAGGAGCCCGTTTGCCAGACACACAGAAGTACCACCGCTGAATAGAAATGGGGAAGCGAGGAAGCTCATCCACTGGGCAGGGAATTCTGTGGTGCTGACCTTTCCTCTTCCTCGGCTTGCACCAGGCTCAAGCTATGGCAGTTCTGTCCCACCTGGCTTCTCTTCATTGCTTTTTAACCAGCTGCCTCTCTCCTGCCAAAAGCTGGAGGTAGAGCATTTAGGATAATAAAAGTGGATGGTTTGCAAAATAAGGAGTTCTGGCTGTTGTTCTGTGTGTTCAGCCCTGGGTAATGTCACCCTGGCTGTACCTCTGGAGGGTGGTGTAAACAAACCTGGTGTGGTATCAGGCACATTTTTATGCCAGTCCTGATTACTCTTATTATTGTCATCATGCTATTGTTATATTCTAAAAGTAAGTAAATTTAATCCTCTCAAAACTACCAGCTGCCTTAACTAAAATTATGCTGCAAACATGCTTTAAAGGTGGACCCCTGCAAATGCTTTTGTCTGATAATTACTTCACAACAACCAATGGGAAAAATTTGCAGGATTACACTCTAATAGATTATAAATAAAGAAAAAATGGCCCCACTGCTATATTTATACTTTATACAATGTATTTTTAATATGTTAATCATTAAAGGAAATATGTTAATAGATTCACCTGTAGGGGGTTGAAATATGAGTACTAACTCACCTTTTGATATTTAGGGCTTAGAATGGTAATTAAATACTTGGTTTTCCTCCACCTCCATTCATTCCAATAGGAGCACAATTTTCCAGTTACAGGAAGGCCCCAGGATGGGGGTGCATGTGTGTGTTCACGTGTCTGCTTTCTGTGGAGACATAAAATTGATGAGTACTTATGCTTGCCCGAATGAAACCAGATTCAAGGAACAAATATCTGCTACACGTCTCTTCCATGGGATGAATAACTTATATCAGCATTTCTATATAAATGTTAATAATGTGTCTGATGTGATGGCTATCAAGCAATTTTTGTGCTGTGCCACAGACCTCAACACAAAAGTCTTCTAAATGAAATCTTATCTATCTTCTTTTCCAGTTTGCAGTTATTATTATTTACTTCTTTTGGCTATGAAGTGACAAAAAAAAAAGTTGAGACTTTTTGAACTATAGTGAACATCTCTATTTCATATGTTCACAATTCATGAACTCCTTGTCTGATTTACTGCAAATTTGGTGGAAAAATCCTACCTCAGACGGTGACCTAGGCTACAAATCTTGAGGCCAAAATGATTTGTGAATCTCAAATTTAGAACTGGGGATCGGGGCCAAATTTTATCTTATAATGGAAATCCATATTGTAGCCTTAATTAAGAGGGCTCTTGCTGTTCCTTAATATATCTTTCCCAGGCCCAAATGCTTCAAAATACAGACATATGAGAAATGAATATTTCTTTTTGTATACTATGCTTATTTAAAGATCCTCGGTTAAGTGACAGAACTTCACAGACATCAGCACACCTGATTTTTACAATCCTGACTGTGCACTCAGTGCTGAAGAAAACTGTATAGCCAGCTACCACTCTGGGTTTTGCAGGAGTCTCATCTTTACAGCAAAGACAATACTTTTAAAAAGGGAAAACTGTCAATATACCCCAAACTGTTGTCTGTATAAAGCCATGTGAAAGCCCTTGCCAGAAGTACTTTTCTTGTACTTTCTGTTGAAGCAGAGCTGCAGGGGTGAAGTTGATGTGGAGAGATGCATCATGAATCTTTCCACTCTTTCATAGGAAATAGGTTCTTCCGTGCTGGGTTACAGCCATTTTGTTAAAATCTTGGTGTTCATATTTTGTCATTTTATCAGCCTTTCTCAAGTATCGTAGCTTCCACTTTAACACAGTGGCTTTTATAAGTAAGATGAATAGTTCACCACTTGGTTGTTGTGTCCTGGGGCATCTTCCAAATATAATTATAGAATGTGAATGTAATGGATTTCTTTTTTTTTTTTCTGCACGAGGTCTGTGGAATGATTATTTCATCATAGGGTACCGCATTGGTTTATTACAGTGTCAGGTGCCAGTCTTTTGTTTTCGACCAGGAACCACTTATTTTTCTAATAAGATATTGTACACTATTTGCGACTTCAATATTCTCAGCTTTAGTAATGAATGAAAAACACAATCAAGGCAAGAGTGTTTCAATATATCAAACTCATTCCAGTCATTATCAGAATACGGTGAGATGGGGAAGGACAATTTCACCTCGGAGAAATCACTGTAACCTATACACAGCATAGAATTAAGTTATAAAGAGCAAGTTGATGTAGATATAGATAGATGATGAATGTTTTCAGCTCTTCCATCTGTCCAGAAATGAAATGCTTTACCAATGAGTGGTGTTTTACTGCTATTTCAATACAGCTTCTCTGCATGATTTCTTCTTATATATAGATTTATTAAAAGCTTACTTTATCTTCTTTTTTTTTTTCTTCTTCTTCTTTTTTTTTTTTTTTCCTTTGACCCCCTGGTGATTATTCACCATGGGAGGTTCCTTCCAGAAGTGTCAGTGAAGGCCAAGGGAGTTAGGCACCTAAATCCTATTTATTTTCAGTAAGAATGAAGTATTGATCTTTGTAAAGTGCTTTGAAAGTAGGAGTTTCTCTCATTATTTCATTAAAAATGAGAATTATAATAACAAGAATATGCAAGTATTCCTTACAAAATAATCCTTTGACAGGGCAACTCATATGAAGGGAGCCAGTGATGTAGAAATATTTCATCCATTTAACTTTGGTGTTCAGACCTGCATATAGTTAACGAGCAAATACATCTAGTGAAAATTTGTAGTCCTGGAATTAAACCAACCACAAAAAGATGCGTAAAGAACAGACTTGAAATAGATTGCTTCATCTTTTCCCCTACTTATAAAATACCTATTGAGTTTGTTTTCCCTGTCAAGAGGTGGGGAGAATTGTTTGGTTTCTACACTGCAAAGAACCTCTTTCACAGGAAATGACTATGTCTAAGACGCTTTATTTTCAAAGACTTATTTAAGTTCCCTATTGTTCATTTTTCAGGAATGTGCCTAGTTCCTTAAATGGCACAGTAAAAACCTCTGTGTTGACAGGAAGCCTTTTCCAAAGGTTAATTATTTTATGAGGAAAGAAATTACTCCTATATTGCCTGTTAACCTTTGGAGGGTTTTTCTGTTTGTTTGTGTTTTTTGGTGTTTTTTTAATTATTTCCTTCATTTATGTGACTACTTGGGAATCACAAAAGCTTTTTTCACTTTCTAATTTAGCTTATCTCTTAAATATTTTTCTCAAATCAGAACCTTATCTCGTTAATCTTGTTTGTTCTAGAGAGAATAGATTAAATTCCTTTAACTGTCCACTTTATTAAATTCCTGGTATAATTGATTAGCCTAACAAAATCAGACAAGTAGGAAATTTAATTGCTTAAAAGTGCATAACCCATTGCTACTGCTGACTTTCTCATAAATGTGTGTTACAGTTACGAAAGATAATGAAAATTGTTTTCTTTTAATTAGAATTTTATAATAAGCATTTTTCACTACCAAAATAATTAAGTCTTCAAATGATACACTTTTATTTAAAAAAACTATCTATTCAACGTCCTTATCTTCTCCCCAGAAAAGAAATATCTGATTTCATTTCCATGTAAAGTGCTTCCATTTTCACCAAACTTGATAAGGTAGAAAAACACACCGATTCCCATTCTAGATGTGAGAGATGGAGGCAAAGTGACAGTATGCAGCAATGGGGAACAAAGACGACAGACCCCCTTGTATGTCCAGAGAAGATCCGTTTATTGCCAAAAATTGCCCCCTCTTTATACCCTTAATCTCAACCGAACACAACCGAACCCAAATGGAAGCCTAACAGAACTTAACAGCAGAAGGGCACCCATTGGCTGGCACAGCTGCAGTGCTGCTGTCCACACGTCCTATCACCCAATCAGCTTCCGGGTCATACGCTGTCCATGCGTTCCACCAGCCAATCACAATCTCACTTCCACTTCCACTCAAGCAACTTCCAACCCTCCGGCCTGCGGCTGTGCCTTTCCCACAGGGCCTGATGGTGAGCATAAGCCTTAGCCATTTTAACAGATAGAACCCCATATTCCACATCAGTAAAGAAGGTGTTCACTCTACCTTCTTGGTGCTATTGCAGGTGATAGGGTTTCACTAGGATTCAAATGGCCTGAAATTAGGAGATAGCTTCTCTGCGTAGAGGCTCTTGGGGCTCCTTTGGCCTCCAAAACTGGGGTCCCACTTTCCCTGGCTTTAACACCTAAGTAGAATGAATATCCGCATTGTCCAAGATAGCACGCAAAGTCTATAGCTGATCCCAAAAAATACTTCCATGAATTTTTTTAATGAGCTTTTTGTGGCACTCCAGTCTGGTGAGACGTTGGCAGTTCTCAGTAGTGTGTGTAGAAGGCTACAGTCCTGAGCTTTTAAGAACGTTAGTCACACCCCATTCTAAAGAGCTGGAAAGGACCTCCAGGTGCCTGGCCAGCATTCTGAAGGCAGCCATTGTACCAATTTCAAGGGTATATTCTACTCCTTACTTTATACCAAGCCAAGTACATGTCCAGATTTGACCTTAGGGAACAGAGTTGAGATGTGATTAAGAAAAGTGGCAATGTATATGTTGGTACTGAATCTCTGTATTGGACTCATGGGGATCCTGATAATTGGAAACACTTGCCTTGTCATCAGCATAATTAATTCAAATTTTTAGTACTCCACACTCCAACAGCTTCTCATGCACTATCAGGTACATGCCATTTTCATAGCTGTTGTCCACCAAGTAAGAAAGCAGCAGAATTCCTGGTCAACATACTGTACAATCAAGGGCTAATTTTATGCCATTTGTTAAACTGGAGCTCCATTGGAAAACAGACCTTGTTTCAGATTTATGTGAAAGAGATTTTTATATGCCTTGCATTTTCTGCTTTTTGTGCCGTGTTGTGATGGCAGTGTTTCATTGGCTTTTATTCTGCTATTCTACACCCAAGTGTATTTTCAATGGTAATTTTTTCTCTTTTCAGTTTTGTTATTTTTAGGCTCTTCCTGTTCCCTGAATATTCAAAGGTGTGTTTTGACTTTAATTACTAACTTCTTTCTGCTAATGATTAGAGAAACTTTCTGAATAATCCTCTGAGTTTTCATAAGCCAATGTAACTCTGGAAATCTAAGAGATGTAAATGAACTTTGACCAAAAGAAACAACAAAAAAATTAAAAGCCCTGAAACAGCTTAATTTATGTTCTGGTTATGAGTTAAAAGCCATTATCATTAGCTTGATATTATTAATAACTAAGCAGTGACTATTCTAGGTCTTCATTTTATAAAGGATGAGGTTGAAGGATAAATGGCTTTAAACCCCAAAAAATCATTTTAACTGAATTTTCTGAGACAAAATTTTGTATGATTCTGAGGTAAAATTCTCTATGAAGTGCATGGTTTACAGTGTGTAAAACTCAAATTAAGAAGTACAGTTCACTCACTAATAAATGAATTAAGTAAAATGCATACAGAGTGTGCCTAACTTTCATTGTTTAACCTTTTAATCTAACCAAACAAGATTATTGGACTGTTAATTGGCTTTTGACATTGGAATATTTTTTAATGTAGTGATGGGTTTCAAAACCTGTAGAGAGGGTATTCATGGATGTATTCAGCTGCTTAAGATGAAAATTACTTGGGCTTTTGTGAACTCATTTAAGGTCAGATACCGCTTTGAGAGTTTTCATTCTTATTTGAGTTACTTTCAAGTTACAGAGGAGTTGTGGTAGTGTTACATGCTCTTACAAGAAAAAGAATAACAATTTAAGGAGGTGAAGAGTCTAGCAACTTTCTTTCTTTTAGATTTTGAAAAATCTTTTTATCTTGATCCCCCAAATATGCATTCTTCCTCCTATGTGCCTCATTTTTCTTCAAGGGCAGGTTCCTTGTAAGTAGTTCTGTCTATCCCAAGGTTGGGTACAACTGTTACCTATTTTCTCCCTCTCCCCTAGAAAAATATTCTTAGGATATGTAGTGTTGCCCAATTTTTCAACAAGCATTTGTGTGCCAAAATCCTCATGATTATTATCCCCACTCCCTGTGTTTTGTTCTCATCTGTTTTTGCCTCCAAGCTGATCGGATAATTGCTCCTGTTTGCTTTGCAATCTACCCTTAAATGTAATGCAAAAGCACTTTGCAAAAATGACCCGCATCAAGAAAGGACAGAATAAATATTTGTTCTGTGAGACCATATGCCTATTGGAGAAAAGATAACTGTTGGGGTTGTTTATTTGAAAGACCCAGTGCTTTCAGAAACCTGTTAGAGGAGAAGAACCCAAATGCCCATCTCATTCCTCTTTTTCAGATTTTGTTCTCAGAGTAAAAGGTTTTAATATAACTGTCTGAGAGAGCACAGTATCTTCTAAAGGATCAAAGTCTCATAAAAGTACAATAACAGCTGTCAGAAAACTGAGTTTACTACTCACTAGGATGCTGTGCAGTCCAGTACCTAATTAGCAACATATTCTCCATCTGAGAAAGAGAGACGAATAAAACAGTTTTCCACAGATTTAAAAGGGCTTCAACTCAGCTTGTGATATTCTGCTTACAGTTTTGCACAAGATGTCTTTCTGGTCAGGATTTTCTCCTTGCCAGAATTTATGCCTGAGACTTGCAGCTATCAGAGTTGGTTTCTATGAATCTTTTTTCATACAGTCTGTTTTGGGCTTTCTGCAAATAAAATTAGCCATGTATGTCCAAGAGCATTTTTTTCTTTCTGACTCTTGGGCTAATGTGTTGTTCTTGAGAGACATGTGGGATGGCTCAAAGGCTCAACTCTGGTTAGAGAGTTGATGAATACCCAGGATTTACTCTGGCTGAGGATGTAGGCTGCAGGTGCTCACAATGTTTTCAAAACCCAGGTTCTAATCTGTGAAACTCCTTGGTTAGAGGTATTCACATGATAACATTGCTTAGTAGGATGTCAGGGGAAAACAGTTGTTTTTAATATTCCTGCAACAGAAAGTAGCTTCCAAGGCACCTTGCCTATTATTTATTCCATTCAATAGATTGTGAAAATGTCCTTACAAATGTATCTTCATTTGAGCTGCCCAGCTCACTCCAGTGTAAGCAAGTTCTCAGGCTACAGGTTTCAATGGATGAGTGAGACAATGTGGATGGAGGGGTTTTTTGAGCCACAAATTCCACAGACTCATCCCACATTGCAGTAATATTAAAGCTTGGTGCTTCATAGACAAGGTGTCTGTAAGGTATTTGCTTGTTTTCCGCAAATTTCACCAGAACTGCCTCTTCTTCATTGACTTTTTTACAAGATGGGGACAAAGAAAGGCCAGTAGTTTGCAAAGAAGAGAGTGTGCTGCCCATAGATCCAGAGACCGACCCAACAGTCATCAACAAGTAGAAATTACAATGATTTTTCCCTCTGGTTTTTATGAAGTCTAACAAAAGGATTATCTAAAATATGTAATACTTATTTATTTTCTCATTTTTATATTGAGTTCTATTTAATTCGGTTTCTTCTTCTCTGTTTGGATAGATTTTCTCTTCCAGCTCTGCAGACACAGCCAGGTAGGAGTCCTGAAGGCTGGAACAAAAAGTTGGAGGGAGGCACTGAGGGCCAGATTCTCCCCTGAACTGAGCTATGCCTGGCTCCATTGAACTCAGTCATAATGGCATGAGGAATCAAGCAGGCTAGAAGCTGGTTCTTAGTATCGACTCCTACTAGCTCTTATCTTTGCTAAATCTTTATGGCACTGTAGGAAAGCTCGTTTCATCCTCTTTTTAACTGAGCCTCTGATGTAGCCATTTTTCAGTGGCACTTACACACCTATGGGGGGTGTGAGGTCTGCAGAGTTTTTTGGCTGTTGAAAAGGGTTGCTACAGGGTTAGAGCCTTGCCTTGGGGAGAGCAGCTGCCTTTCCTTAGCACCCACACTAAACTAGAGTTGTCCAGGGAGTTTTAGAAAGTGCCTTCTAGACTTTCCTGCTTTAAAAGAACTCTCAGTCTTTCTGGCTATCACCTTCTTTGATTTCTGGGAAATGACACGTTTTATTTGCTGAATGGCAGGCTCCCCGCTGTTCCTCTCCTCCCCAGTCAGAGACACTCCTGTGTGCCTTCCATTGTCCATGGTTTACTCTGAGTATTTGCCATTGTCTGCATGTCTCTGGTTATGCCAGAGTTACCGGACCTCTAGAGAACACACACCCAACTGCATCGAAAGTTTGATGCAGTCTCTCTTTGAGGAGAGAGAGTCCATCAGGGCACACACAACTGGACCACCTGGAAAAGCACTCTTGTCATTATTGTGCCTTGTCTCATTTTGCCTCTGTCTGGCCTTGTGACAAGGAATTGTGTTCTATCCCTTAACCTGGCCTGCTGTTCCTTCAGCCTTTTTTAGAAGCTTGGCTGTGTTGGGAAAGGAAATCAGAAGATGTGTTTTTAACATTTCCCTTTGTGCATGTCTGCTACACTGATGGAACATCATATTATGTCATTGCACAACTTGTTATCCCTTCTCTACTGTTAAGGAGTGGAAAGATAAATTGTGGGGAGGTAGGGGGGACACAGAGAACTTAAATAGATTATATAGCCACCTATTTTAGAATATTGCCACATCAGAGAAGGGATCTCAGACCAACATATGGTGTCCAGTTTTAGATACTGTACTGGCAAAAAGAGGTGGTCCCATGTGAGAGACTCCAGAAACTGAAGGGCATGTTGTGTGATCAAGGTCAGAGCCTGTGGGAGTAGTTCAGTCAAAAGAAGGAAGGACTGGGATGGAAAGCATGTTCTTATATGACACAAGACATGAAAAAGCTGGGATAAAAAGAAAGCGAATAAACTGTTCTCTGTGCCCAATGTGTCAGAAATAAGATATTTGTTTTCAGCAAGGGAGAATAAAATCATATATTAGTCAAAGCTTGCAAATGGTCAGGGTAGTTAAGCATGGGAAAAAAATTCTGGATTGAGGGGCAAATCTGCACTGATTGTCTTTAAGAGCAGATTAGGCAAATGTTTGGTGGTAAAGAAATAGTTTCTAACTGATTTTGCCTTGAGGTAGGATGGTGGGGTAAAGGACTGCATTAAGTGTATTTCAGCCCATTTTATATAATTTTCCTTCCTCAGAGCAGAAATTGGTGTTGAGATAGGTTGAATGCATCCAGGTAAATCATTTTTATTTTAAGACCTGTGAAATGTTAGCTGTCCCTCAATTTCTCAACATGCAAACAACGGACTTTAATTTGCAGCTAACACATATGCAGTGTGTTATGTGGTGAAGTGTTTCAAAATAATACAATGAAAGATGAACACTTTCCTGTGCCAATAAGCTTCAGACACTGCTTGTTGAATTGCTTGCCTTACATTCCAAATTTGAACTGCTGAGGTCTACATAAATTCAGGTTATCCATACAGCCATGTAGAAAATCTCCAAGATGAGTTCTGTATTAATAGCAAGAAAGGATCAGTCTGATAACTTAATGATCTGGCTCATAATTTGAATGCATTTCAAGTTGTCTGTAAGCACCTCTGGGAACTGAGACCAAACATGACCTTAACTTACAGAACTACGAATTAGATCATCTTGTAATATTTCTGAAACTCACTGTTGTCACACAAACAGTTCAGATTAGCAGAACAGTAGTGGTCATCTTGTGGTGTATTCTAGGTTCCTTTTGGTGTAGTATTTCATTTTTTTCAAAGGATGCTCTTCCCACTTTTTTTGATTTCCTACATTAAAGGACTTAGAGGACCCTCTCAATAATGTTGAAGCTCACACAATGACAATGAATTTCGGATGTATTATTGTACTTGCATGAGGACTTTTGTTTTTATTCTATTATGGAAAGATGATTTCCGGTTTTAAGGGATAACACGTAGCCTTGACACTAAGCAGGTAGGCAATGCCCAGTCTTATGCTCAAATAGAGTCAGTTCTCCAGTCCTGTATTCAAGTACAAAGAAAATAACTTGTCTCTTTCTCCCTATCAGAGCATTTTGTTATTTATTTCCTGGTCCCTGGCTGCTATAGACTTTCATCTATTTGATATGTTTTGCCGGTAGCTACTTAAGTTAAATCCAACCTCCCTGCTTCCCTCTACTAGTTTATTGATGTAACTTATTTTTATCAGGATAATAATACTTCTTTATGTAGTTTCGGGTTTTTTTTCTATTATGTTGGAAGGTAGTTTTCAATGTTCCTTGCTCTTCTTAATTAATAGTCTTTTTTCCATTCACTTACAGAGGGAAGAAGTGAAAAAAAATTGGAATAAGAGTAGAGCCTACTCATAACCTTAAGAGTAATGGCTATTTCCTCTTTGTAAAGAAAAAAAAAGGGCTCAGAATTAAAGAAGATAAAATTTATAGACACTGAATGCATCCCAGTTTTTGAAAAAAATGCTCTATTTTGCCTTTTCTTGAGTTGTTCCTTTGTCACCCTGCTTGAACTGGTTGCAGATGTCAGCAAAAGGGAATAAATTACTATTTTTTAGAGCTATCACATCATCATATTATATTGAATAAGAAACCAGGATAAGCTAATGAGTCACAAATGGAAGAGCTTCAGTTCAATTAAAAATAATACAACAAATTAAAAACAAACCCCCCTTCACAAGCTGCTTGAGATACTCAGGAAAAACAGCATAAATGGTGTGAACGGTAATTTCAATCCATGTGACCATGTAATTTAATTTAATTTAATTATGATTTCTTTCTGTCTGCAAACACCTCATAACCTACACATTTTAACCAATACTTTCACTAGGTTACATGCAGTGATTTAATTTTATTGTAGAGCCTCTCTTTTTATAGATGCTTAAGAATGGAAGCAGTATGAGTTTGGAAGGTTGCATAGTACAGAATGATATTAAAATACTTTACTATTTCTTAACTGTAGAAAAGTTTCAGTCTTCCAAACTGAAATTACTGTACTTCTCTTAGGAATTGTAAAGTCTTCGTAATTTTTAAAATTTTCTTCAAGTCAAAAGTTCAGGACCATGATTTGGAGAAATATATCCTCTCCCTCAATTTTCATGGGTTAGTAAATGATGACTTAAATTGCTGAGGAGAAATGTATTACAGTATTGTCACCAATGGCACACAGTCACTTCCAAAGAATGTCTCTTCTGCGTGTGGTTTGCAAAGAGAATGGGGGAAAAAGCAAAACCACTGTATGCATACTTCAACAGACTTCAGGGAACATCAAGCCAAATCTCCCTGCAAGCTGACATCACCTCAGTGAAGAAATCCAGCTTCGTGTTACTGTCCATAGGTATTGTAACATGCTTGGTGTCAGCTTCTTCACGGAACAGAGGACTTGCCTTTCTCCCCATCATAGCATTTGCCATTTATTCCCTGCACCCTGGCTGCTATGGGCCTTTGTCTACATGATACGCTGTTTCTATGGCATATTAGGTTAAGCCTAACCTGTTGTACTTTAGCATTCTTGCTGTCAGCCTCCTAGCACAATAGCAGATTTCTCTTGTAAGAGTTTTTATGTGCATGCATGCACAGACACGCACAAGTGAATAATACAGCACAGGGTATGCGTAGTGCACCTGTCAAATGTATAAACACAGAGTGGATACAGCTACCTGAAAGAGATAGTGTCAATCAGATCTATGAGAAGGGGGGAGCATTGTAGTAGATGGCATATCTGCTGAAAGCAGGCAATTTTAATTATCTAAGATAGTTTGAAGCTATGAATAATTTATTACCCATAGAAGTCTTTTTTAAAGCTTCTAATCCTGGCGATCCTCTGATATTCAGATCACAGTCCCTGATGCTTCCCTATTTGAACTGTTACTCTGGAGGCACTGGATGGAAACTATATGTTTCTCTCTATCTAGTCAGCATAGATTGAGTTGTTTTGACAGCCCAGCATGAGACTGTAATAGTCCGGCTAAAGATCTGAAAAATACAACGCACAGTGGAAAATAAAACATTTTCTTGGACAGTGATAACCACCCTGAACAACGCAACACACTCCAGAATAAATAAGGGAGGGTTTGGGGGTTGCTTTTGGATGACTGGGGCAGCTTGTACAGTACAGCTGTGAACACAGCAGTGTTATCCTATAGATTGATAACAATTAAGATGAAAAATAGCCTTACAGTACACTAGTTAGGAGTTCAGTCACACTGTTGCTCTGTTTGAACTCTTTTGAAGCCTGCAGTTTGTGTGCTTCCTGCGGATTTGATAGAATTTTGCAGCTAATTTCCCCCCCTCCAAAAGCCTGTTTCTCTCTAGGCTTTCCGTGCTGAGTGGGACAGGACTGCAGCGTTGGCACGGCTTGAAAGCAGAGACAACTACTCTCACACACACTTAATCCACTTCATTTTTTTCCCTCTTTTACAAGTTCCTAAGCAGCAATGAAGCCGGGGAGAATAAATAAGAATGAGGAGCAGGTTCTTGGAGGAAGAGGTGGGAAGTGAAAGACAAGGAAGCATTCAAGAGGTGGGAGATGTGCTTGGTGTGTAGCACGTGTGTGTCATGAAGGTAACAGGATGGGTGGGGATAAAGAGCAGCTGAGGAAGCAGAGAAGGGGCTGACTTCATCGGAGTGGCTAAAAATAGGGCAGGTCACCCTACGTCTGCTGACGTGTTTTATGCTCAGGTCTTAAGTTCACAATGAAGGACCAGGGGCTCAATTAAGCAATGCACTCAAGCAAAAGCCTAAAACTGGTGAACACCGTGGCATCTTAGTGAACCATGGCGGAAGGTAGACCACAACCTAAGTTTGTCTGTAAGCCTCTGCTACATTTTGAGAGACTGATGCATATGCCAGAGCAGAGTTTTCCATCTATATGCGTCCGTTTGAGGTGATGGATCTGGAAGTCTGGAAGAAGATGTTCAGACCTGGAGTTTGAGAGCTTAGAGGAAGCCAGTATGGTGTGGACTGTGGAAACCTAAAAGTCTGTCAGATTCACAGTTCTCAAGCACCGGAACAGACTGCTCAGGGAAAGGGTAGAATCACCATCCCTGGAGGTATTTAAAAGACGTAGAAATTTGGCACTTAGGGACATGGTTTAGTGATGGGCTTGGCAGTGCTGAGTCAACCATTGGCCTTTAATAGAGGTATTTTCCGACCTAAATTATTCTGTGATTCTCTGCTCTGAGTCCCTAGCCCAGCCACAAAGAGACTCAAGCAATGGGAAATGTCTTCCATCAACTGAGCAGTTCCGAGCTCAAAAGCAAACACAGGATAAAGTTAGCCCACAGAAGGCAGAGGATTATAATACTTGGAGCATGGAGCTTAGGTGAAAATGCTAAAGGAAACCTGTCCTATGTAATGCAACACAATCTATTACTGCTTTTCTTGTTAGGTGTGTTCTGTTCCCTGTTAACTGTACTGCTTTATTGTCTAAGATTTATTGTAAAATGAGCAGGATTTGCAAAGTGACAGACAAATTTGCTGTAGGAGCCCTAATTGCTGAATTGTTTTATTTTTGCATGCTGTTTTTCTCTAAAGCAGCAATGCAGTGTTGCTGAATTGTGAAGGCAACATGTATGCAAAAAGGACACAGAGGAATGTATGTAAGTAAACACTCCTGCCTGCACAACCTTGGTGAGCATTTTGCTGAATTTTCAGTTTATAATCTGACTTCAGTGCCAGCCTTGCCACCAAATTGCTTTAGAATGAGTTGTAGAGAAAAGCCTCTTGAGGCAGTGAAACAGCAGGTGGCCTGCTTAGTTTGTTGCGGTGGCACCTTATGAATAACTCAATTGATCTCCATATGCTTCCATTCACTCTTGCTCACAGCAATGCTACCTTAAACACTGAGCACTTCAGCATCTGATAGCAAAGGTTTTATTCACATAAAAAAATGACAAACTGGAAGGGAAACATGTTTCACTGCAGACATTACTTTGTCATCCAAACCCTCTTTCAGTGCCAAAAGCTGATGCAAAACTCACGTACTGGAGCAGTCAAAAATGAAAATTACATGAGTTGTTTTGCAGTGATATATTAAACTAGGCTCTAAGATCACAGTTGTCTGGTAGAAAAATTTGAAATTCACCTATACAAAATGTTTTGCTCCAGTGAGTGATTTCTGAAGTTTCTGACACTTGTCTTTCTGCCTTGGAAAGCAAGCCTGGAAATTTATATGTGGTGGATGCCTGAGTCGTGTCCCTGCCTGCCCACATGGAGCAGATTGTCAGCTGGGTATTAGGAAAGCAGAGTCTTGTATTACCTGTGCCCTAGAGGGCAATCTAGGTTTCAAAGTTAATGCCGATAGAAACACACGTGTTCCCATGTCATGGTGATTCTAATATGATTCCCATCTCCATGTCTGGTACCACCCAGTGCTGTAGCAGCCTGTCCTGAGTGATATGTCTTCCTTTCAGCAGGTGTTTCCTTCAGTGCAGTGCCACCCTCCTGTACCCCCAGTTCTGCCAGTTCAGAGCTAATATGACCGTCACCCACTTGCATAGTGTAGGCCTGGTGCACTGAGGTGGCTCTGTGTCAAGGAAGCAGTGTAAGTGGAAAGATGAAACGAAGAAAGCTCTTCATCTTGCTCTGAGAGGCAAGCACCCAAGGACAGCCTAAAATGCTATGCCTTACTTTAAATCACCACCTGACTATGGAATAGGATCACCATAAAAACTTTGTGATGTACAAAAAGGAGAGGGGTGGATTTATGTTTACTGGTTTTGAGATACTTCGATAATCAACTTAGACAGTTAGTAAGTCATCTTAGTCTCCCTATTTAGACGAGAAAGAAATTTTCCTAAGAGCTGTAGCTGAAGTTTCTGTCTGAGATAATTATGTGGAGGAGTCTTCCACTTTCACTGCTGCTAAAGAGGCCTGAATACTTTCCACTCCCCTGGGATGATCCCTCCAGACCCCAGTGGCCAGAAGTGACTGCAAACAGCATGATAATCCAAAGTGGCGAGAGACTCTCCAGTGACAGGCATGGGGAGTAACTGTACATCGGGAGGTGAAGACATAGCATGGTGGAAATGGAAGAATTATTTTTTAATTCATAGAATTGTGCACAATGTGGTTATCCCTAACCCTTGGATGGCAGTTCACCCCCAAAATCCTAAATAAGTGTGCACACTACTTTTGCAGATACCATGGTTCTGTAACTTGGATGCTTCTGATATCAGGGATGATTCTGGGCTGTCAGTGCATGGTAGTGGAAGATGCCCATTGTTTACACAGGACAGGACACTGAGTCTTAGAAACAGATCCTGTTCCTGATGTTTCCCTGTTAGCTAGTTTATCCAAGAGTCTTGTCTAACATCTGATTTACTTATCATATTTTTCTTCTCACCAGCTTAGCATTAACAATGTAATATATAAGAATGTGGGTACAATGGATAAAAAAATAAATTTATTTCAGTCAAGTCTAGTAATTAAATTTTGTGAATAACTCATTTTAAATCACTGCATGCCTATACTTTTGAGTTTCTCCTATAACTTGTTATTGAGAAACCCTCTTCAGTGCAGTCTCCTTTAGTGAATGAAGTCACAGGATTATTGCATTGCTGTCTTTCATATGCTACTCTGTTCATTCAAATTAATTCCGGATACAGTTAGAACACCAAATTAAGTAAGAAAATGTGGTTTCAAGATGAACAGTCATCACTAGCTCATCTTAATGATCTGTTTATCTTTTAAAATAATCTTCTTATCTTATTTTTGTCTAGCTATGAAATGGCTGAGTGATGCACTGAGACAAGACTGTCCAGTTATTGCTACATATTGCATCTAAGTCTGATTTGTTGATGGATATGAAAGATGACAGTTTTTAAAGGAAATTCAATATATATATTTAATGGGGTTTATATATTTCAGCTTTAGCACATACTTTGGTTTCATGGCATTTTCTGTATTTATGACATGATTTTTTGTTTCATCTAAAATACTTATTTTGGCCTGCAGCTCAGCTATGATTCACGAAAAAATATCTATTTTCAGAAGCAAATGTTTTCTAGTACTAGTAGAATATGCTAAAGACTACATAATAACATTATGAGAAAAATTATGAGTATGTATTTAATTGTTCAGTTGAAGTTACTAAGCATGCATGCTCTTTTTTTCTTTTTTTTTCTTTTTTTTTCCTGTGCTGTATTTTTCTTGTACTGTCCCCAAACTTTTTCTAAGCCAGCCTACCTTAATGAGTTGAGCTTTAGGATTACTGTACTGTGTTCTCTGGGGAGACATCTTTCTAGTTTGAGTACATGCAAGATTCACTCAGAAACCTGAGCTGGGTATGGAAATGACTTAAAGAGATCTCATGGGTTTCAAAATTCTGTCTTTCTATACCTTTATCCCCAGTAGAAAACAAAGCCTTCAATATTCTGTATAGAATAAATACTATGAAAATATTGAAAAATCATAAACAATATTACAAACAATAGCTAACAAAGGATAGAATATTAGCAACAGCAAGTCAATTCACTCCAAATAACTCTGTGTTTGGCTCCTGGATTCAGAAAAGGTACATCAAGGATGACCATTCTGTCCTGATGTAGTTGTCTTTTGCATGGCCAGTGTATATGAGCTACAATAATTTCACTTAATCAGAGTGATGAGGGCCAGTTATGAGGAGCAAGAAATGCTGCTACTGCTTCCCTTCAGACTATGTAATGAAAGGCACTTTCAAACTTGTCTAAAGCATCTTTGCAGCCCACTTTAGAAACACTAGCAGCAGTTGTGCTGAACTGCAATGATTCTTCAGACCTATCTCAGCAGTTTTCTTTCTTATTCACTTTAGCTACCTGGGATTACTTTATGTGCTGCTTTTACACATGATTCAGTTGACAAAATTCAGTTGTGTCAATGCAGGGAGTTTGTCTGCTTTTTTTCCCCCTAATTTCCATATGGGCTGAATGACTAGGTTATAGGAGTGTATGCTAATGGGGTATATACATGACTGGATCTGCACGTCAGAGTGGAGAAATTTTTGAGTCCCAATTCTTCTGGAGACCCATCAACAAGATGCCTACGTATTCTATGTCATCTTGATTCTTCTGTACAATCAATCACAGCTAGAGTCATTTATTGTGGTTAACAGTAAAGGAGAAATCCTAAAAAAAATTATAAAACACACTAACAATTTCATGACAGAGAAGAACTTTAGAGTTTAGATATTTTGACTTTATTATGTATTTGAGCAGAGGGGATGGGGGGGGAGGAGGGGTGAGGGCGTGGGAGGAGAAAAATAATCTCAAAATTACCAGATCCTCTACCAGCTGTTGTTCCTTTATTTTGCCCAAACACCTTCCTATGGGAATATGTAACTCCATATTACTGGAGGTATTTCAAAGTCCCAATGAAACAGGAAACAATAATGTTGACATCTTTCCAGACATCACTCGCTTATTTTTGTCACGCTTCCACAACCTTGGACCTTTTTTGAGAGAAGTCAGAGCAACAGCAGCCACTGATCTCCTGAGCCCATTTGCCCCCGTATAATGCCCATCTTGTTCTGGGCTTGACTCAAATCCGAGGAGGTGCCTTCTTTTATTTCCTCTCTTGCTTTAACCTCAGATTCAGTTAAGGTGGATGCAAGTTCAGTATTAGTTCTCTCCCATCACTTCTTCAGTCAGCTAAAAGACCCAGCTTTGTCATTTCTGTGAGCTGGGATCAGAGTTCAGAGGCTCATTGTCTCTCTGCCCCTCAGTGCCCGACTAATGAGCTGTGCACCTTTATGTTTGCATATAATTTTGCAGAGGTTGATTGTCTGTATGCGCTTAGTCTGACAAGCAGCTTCCATTCTAACACACTATTTTACATCTACCTTTAGCTTTGTCTTGGAAAATTAGACAGTGAAAGCACTGAAGCACAAGCTTAAATCTGTCTCTATGGAGGAAAGCACTCAGACATGTGCTTAAATGTAAATATGTGCTTAGATCCTATCATTAAGTCAAAGAGACTCAAGTGCATGCTTCGAGTTAGGCATATGCTTACATCCTTTTTAAGGAGTGATGCTTTCCTGAATTAGCACCTTAACTTGGCCAGGAAATTGCCACAATTCCTATGAAAGAAAGGAAATATTTCTGCAAAGTACAAAGGCACAGTGTCAGAGGTTTTTGAATTACAGGTCATTTGAAAATATGCTGATTTTAAATTTGAATTTCTGTCTTAGCTTTTCTTTTCATCTGTCTAGCATAAAAGTGATTTGTTAGCACTCAAGCTTTCAAGACTGGTCATTTAAAAGGCTACAATTAACACCTTGAAATGTTATAATGAAGGATAAGTAGGTTTCTGGAAAAGCTCTAAAATTTCATGTTTCATACCAATTGCTGACTCTTAAAGATCATGTATGAACTCAACGTGGAAGCACAGTTTATCTGAACTGTGGCTGTCAGGAATTGCTCTCATATTAAACTGATGCTGCTCATTGATGGAGGCATATACGACTGGACTAGACAGAGCTCTTAGCAGATCAGTTATATCATATTCTCAGTTCCCAGTCAGTTATAACTCCTTCAAAATAAATTAATTATCTATATTTGGAGGAAATGGATAGTGATGAGGTTATGATCATATTAGTACAGATATCTGGGAACAGATCCAATTCATATGGCTCTATGTTGTTCATGTTGATGCTGTTTAATCACTCCTACTAACTTGTAGCTACATCGGAAGAGTTTTTTCTTTGGCACCAAGTTTGATGAAGATTGAAATCCAGTGCTGTAGGTGTGAATATGCTGGCTTCTGTTAATGGTTGGTATTAGAAGTATTAGAAGGATACTTTTATAGTCAAAAGCAAAGAAGGCTTACATTGAATTGAGCAGATCAGAGAAAGGTGAGCATGATACATGTTTTGGTTTTGAGGCATCTCTTCAAGAATTCAATGGCATATGTGGCCTTCATTGCTACGTTTCTCTAGTGAATTTAATGATTCTGGGAAGCTCTGGACTAGTGAGCCCAACTGCAACAGAAAGCTTTGCTTCCACATAAGGAAATGCCTTGGAATCAGCCAGATACATGTGAAAAAGGTCCTTGTCTGCATTTGACTAGCAAACTTCAACTGGGCACCGTTTAGGAAGTTATTGGTTAACATAGGCCAAATGTGTTCTAGGCACTGCTCCAACAGTTTTACAGCACAGACAACTGTGTTTCAGTAACAGGGAGTGCTGCCTAGCAGGGTTTTGCTTACTAGCATGTTTGTAGCCAATAGGGCCAATTTTGTAGTCACAGCAGTGCGAGAGATGGTCCTTGCACTTTCTCAGATATTACTGAGTGGATGTTAGACCCTTGGAATGAAAACGTGAAGACAAAATTTATTTAAACTCCTATAGACTCCGTAATGCTCAGGGCTTTTCCTTTGTGGAGTAAGGAAAGTCATGGCAGCAGGTAAAATGTTCCAAAGCAACATTTTCTACCTTTGCCAAAGAGAAATAATGAAAACGTTTTGAATGTTCAAGAGTGGGATCTTCTGTATGTTGTTCAGACATGGCAGATTTTCTGCAATCTACCTCTTGGTCTGGCAGCTGACAATCAAGGGCAAGAGAATGTGAATTACATAGTCAGGGGGCCTTCTTTTTTTGGTTTTTTTTTTTNTTGCCTGGTGTCTTGCCTGGCTCTCTTTGCAATCCTCTAGGCTCAGACTGCAGTGACTGACTTTCAGTCCTTTCAGCCCCCAATGACTGGGCTTCAAAGATCTTTTCTCATTTTCCCTTGATTCCTTTCCCTCTGCATACTCCACCTTTTTCCTATGACTGTTTCTCCAAGAGGAAAGCAAGGAAACTTCCCATTCCATTGAAGGTATTCAGCCCTGAGGAGTGTATTCCTGACTCTGGGGGAACCACAGAAAGACAGAGGTTTGGATCACAGGTGGTGGAATAGTACAGTAACGCAATTGCAAAGCTGGGCGTTAGAATTTGCTCCTGAACTCTCTCAGGAAATCAGGAATACTGCTGGTTTGCTATTTCAGAGATTTTATATGAAATCAAGTTGATTAATGTGTGAGAGGTGTTTAGACAAAACTGGTGAGTAGCAATGTGAAGTCAATGTCTCTCTCAGTCGTAACTTGTGAGCTGTTTCACAGTCTCTCCTATAGTGTTTTCTCTATCTCGAATTATGTTGGGGTTTTTTTTCTTTTAGAGAGATACCATCAGCAGGAGGCTCAGAAATGTCAACTGTAATTAAAAATGTAATTTTCAAAAGCATTTTGCAGTTTATTCACATGGTAAATGGTTTCCTACCCTCTGAACTTTCAGCCTGCTGAGCTGAGCTGAAGAGTTAGACATTTTCTTAAAATCTTTACATTCTCTCACAAGTGTAACGAGGCACTTGTCAGCTGGACAAGCTGGCAATGAAGAGTTCATCTAACAATGTAGAGCTTAAAAACATAAAAAAAGGGTTTGTTTGTTCACCAGAGTTTTCATCCCTGTCACATTACTTACTGAAAATTCCATTCTGCTCTGTTTTAGTATTTTAGTCCTTTTTTTCTTCTCTCACTCCTTTTTTTACTTAAGGCATGACCTTCTTGTTTCATTATCCAAATGAAAATACAATCCTATTAACCTCTACTACCATCAAAATATGTTTGTTTTTTTTCCTGATCTTTGATACCCTGGATCTGTTGGATAGTTGATTATACTTCAGATGGTTTCCTTTGTCTGGTATCTGAGCACCTATCAAGCTAAAATAATTTTTCCTCATGACATGTCTATGTGGAAAGGAAGTGTTATTATTAAATATTCATTAAACAAGAGAAAGGTTGATTCCAGAGCCCAGTGATTAGCACAGTGCCCAGGTTCATGGTATCCTCAAGTCACTCTTCTGTCATTACTCATGCAAAGTAATTGAACAGTTAGGGGAACTGTATTACTCAAAGAGAATAGCTTGTTTTGAGCTCTTCTGTGGGATGTGGAAGGTCTCAGGTCCAGTTTCTACCCCACACTGGGGTTTGAATCCTTATTTAGGACCTCCTATTTAGGGCTAAATCCCTACCTATTTTCTCTGTACTCCCAGATACTTGCTTGTAGGTTCAGTAAAGCTCTGCTTCGTGTTGCTGGCCTATCCTGGCTCTGTTGCCCAGACTAGCAGATGAGAAGTTTTAGAATATTCTTCTGACCATTGTGAGAATTCCTTTGTGAAAGCTGAGTCAAAACCCTGTGGAGTTTATCAGTTTGTTGGGTGGTATCAGTGGTTAGGAGAATTTGGCAAGTCAGACTGGCAACAATGCAGAGGTTTATGAGATTGGGTGGGAGCTAAGCAAAGGTTTTGAAACCTGACAGAAATTTACATGATAGATGGAGGAGTCTGCTACCTTGGAAGAGTAAGGTAGTTCTATCAGGCTAAATCTCTTACCCATCCTGGAGATTTATCTCATGGATGAATTGTACAGAGAGAGGGAGGTGAATGTTGGGGGAAGAAAGACATAAATATAGCGCATTGTAATTAATTTGTAGTAGCTGTTAAAGGCAGTGACTGTAGTGCATTAACTGAATTAAGAAATAAAAAAAGAGGAAGGTGAGGGGAGAGAGACTGTAATTAACAAGAGCTACTGGCCATTACCATTAAGATTGTTTGTTTATTGTTTCTCTTTCCTGTGACTGTTATCTGTCTTCGTCTTTTTAGACTTTACACTCTAGAGCAAGGATTGTCTTCCTGTGCTCAGAAAATATGCCACTGCAATGTAAATGAATTTTTGTAAAACACAGATAGTACAACTCTCTCCTGTCCTTAGCTTTCAATGCGAAAGGTCAACTAATACTCAAACCTTAGACATATATTTGAGCATTCCCTTCTTTACAGAACTGTTACCAAAAATGTATCAGGCTATTCTCATGTCTAGTAGAAATCTTGGTGCTTCTTATGTGGGAAGTTCAGACTTTACGTGGGAAGGCACCCTTAACACTCTGATCCTGCAGTGTGCTGCAGATGTATAGAGTTTTGTATCTGAAGTGATGGGCACTGCCAACGGCACTGCATACTGGAGCATCCACTGAAAGGCTTGGAACATCATTGGAGCCTGAAAGATTAGTTCCTTCAGAAATTTAGTATCCTGAGTTTTTCATGTGTGCTTGATTGTCCTTTGAAAGGCCGCAGGGCTTGAGGTTGACATCAGTCACAGACTTAGCAAAGTGATTCAGATTTGCTCTGTAGCTGCCAATCACTGTGGAGGTACCACTGGGCAGGAGTGGTACAACCCATCAGTCAGTGATCAGCCCAAGTTCATTAATGTGCTGTCAGTCCACTAATAATGAATACCGGCTGCCATATTATCTACTACCTCAAAAGGTTTGTAGCAAGTAGTGAGGCAAACCATTTTACTTGCTCTTTTTTTTTTTTTTTCCTGATAGACTCCTTTCTGTTCTTCAGAGCAGTTTTGGGTGAGAATGCATGCTCAAGCATTGCACTGAGGAGCAAACAATGTATCAGCCCTATTTCATGCCAGTGGGTGTTCTAGGTATTTCTCTTTCACTTGCAGTAGCGATAAACTGTCTTAAAGAAAACACTGACAGACCATTTTGTTTTGGAAAATAGCTTTCTTTCAAGTTAATATATCTTATTATGTTTATTTCCCCAAAGATTACAAAGAAAAATAATGNAGTATATCTTCTAAATATTGCATTGTTTTCTTTTGACTACAACATTCTAACTTTTCTTTTTGAAATTGTTTCTGATTTAAAATGAGACTATTGAATGGGGAAAAAAAAATTCCTTTCAGAATTTTCTTTGGGATACTAGTCTGCAATGTTTGGGCCTTTTTTTCTTGCCTAGATGAATCTAACTTTAAGAATCTTGAAATCCTCTCCAAATTGAATTTGAATTCTCTGTGTGCTTCCCATTAGCAATCGACAATTGTCTAAACCCACAAAAGGCACAAAAGTAATCATAGTATTTACTAATTGCCTCTCAGAAACTTCTGCCCCTCCCCTAGTTGGCAATGGCAGACCTCTGCTTCCCCTTCATCTGAAATTTTTCTGCCTCCTCTGCCCAGCTCCTTTACCTGCTGCCTATATTTGCGCTTCACAAGGTGTTCTTGTAAATTGCTGAGACTACGGCAACAAAAATGATGAAAAAAATGATGCAGAAAATGTAAGAGCTGGCTAAGAAAAGGGATCATAAAGGAAAATGTTGCTTTATATTTGACAATTTTCAATGCAGTATTAAAGATCACTGAGACTGATTTAGATTTTGCATTGTTTTTGCACTTTAGTGATTCATGCTTTATTTACATCAATGTACCAGGGAGAGGAATCCATTCCAGTCTTTCTCCTAATCTATCTCCTAATAAAGACTAGCTAAGAGGGCCTTTGAGGGCTTATCTTACTTCCTGCAATACCTTAAATTTGATTCTTTAGAGATCATGAAATTATTAAAAATTCAGCCCAGTCTGTTGATTCAATGGCACCCTCTGGCAAGCTGACTGAAGTGCTAGGGAAATATTTTATTAATTTTAAGTGAACCAGCAATTAATTTAATGTGTGGAAACCTAGTACTGAGTGAGAACCCAGAGGCTGGACTAGATAGTTTTCCCACAGACCTTGCTAGTTTGAGATATTTTAGCTGAATCCCTGTAACACCTCTTTCTAGGAGAAACTGCTCTGTCTCCCAGTATCCTTGAGCTGGGGTATACATCGCTGCCCTCATTTGGGCACACTAACAAAGAGTTTGGAGGTTTCCCATCAAGCAAAGGAATCTTTATGATGACTAGGCTCAATGGCTGGGTTGAACTCCTTGATCTTCTTCATGATATTCAGTCTCAATGCATTTATTGCTCAGCGGGAGTCCTCTAATTCCAGTTTAGATAGACTGCAATAAATTTCCAGAGGAGAAAGTAATATACTGACTTTTAAAAACTGTATTGATGTTTAAAATCTCATAACTGCAAGGCATTTAGCAGTGTTTGAACAATGAGATTGCTTAATCGACTGATTGTACTGAAACGTGTATTTCTATAGATCACTCATTCACATTTCAGCTTTAGCAACAGTAAAGTCAGTTGACTTTCACTCATACAAAGCCCATTTAAGACTTTAGTCTAATGACCACTGCATTCCACTAGAAAGTGTTTTGGTTTTTTTTCAAAATCTTCTTGGTTTTTTTCACTAAATAACAACAAAAAAAATTATCTGTGCTAGAGGATTAAAGTCTGATTTGATTTATGAAGTATGCACACTTAATTCAACAAATCCTGTGTACAGAAGCATTTCCTCTGTAGATTCAAAGCCTGTCCCAGCCGACAGCATAAAAGGGATTGAATCTGTCCATTATTGTTTCCCATCTGTGAGGTCTCTGAATGGCTCAAAAATTTTCCTGAGATGGCAAGAAAATCAAAATAAAATGCGATATAATTGCAAAATTTCTGTTGGTTTGTCAACTCTGCAACTGGAAACACATTCATACCATGCTCCACAGAAATTTTGTTTTGCGAGGGCTGTCTTTCTTCATAGTCTATGCTGGTTTTATTTAATTTTTAAATTTTTTTGAAAACCTGAACTTCTTGCTCAAACAGCTCTTGACTCCCACTTTAATTACAAGAAAACACCCTTAGGACCCTATACAAATTTGTCAGCAATGTGTTATCACTAAAATGCTTCAGTGTTAATCATGCAGTTGTCATCTTGGGTTGGTTCAAATCTAAACATAATGTGAAGAAGGGTGAGAGTTGTGGTTTTAGTGGCCCTTTAGTGTTGCAGCAAATTGCAATCTGGCATGTTTCCCTTCATAGGTCACATCCCTCTTTTAAAAGAATCCTCATCACTGCCATTTTGGGGAATCTTTGAACATCTCTGCACAGCATGCTTGTCACTGCAGTGCTTTGCTGAAAGCATTAATTCCCTGAAGAACAATCAATGATGAATTTGTGCATTTGGTGTGGGAAAGGATGAATGTGAGGGAGCTGTGGAAAGGCGGAGAAGCTGTCTCTCTCTGAGAAAATATAGAAATTGTGCCTGGGTATTGGTTCATATCCTTTATCTTGAGGATATCATCCTACATCAACATGAAGCTTTGTTTTACAGCAATTTCCAGTGAAGCATGACTGTCTTTAAAGAGATTGCAGAGAAATAGTTCAGAAACTGGACCAGGGGTAGAAAAGGGCGGGTCAGATGTACTAATACAGGTTCTTGCCTGGTGGACATGACAAAATAGCAACATTGGTGTCCCACAGTGGAGTTGACTTGCCTCAGCTTGGCAGTTTCCTGGAGGACACAAGACTGGGTGGCTTTCACTGGCACAACAGCTTCTCCTCATCAAGACTCTGTGGGGTGATGTAATAAACCCTTGAGGCTCAGGTTGTCTCAGGAAGACAAGCACAGCCCCTCCAGCACAGTTAAACTTGTACAGCTGGTGCTGAGGTAACAACCTATGCCTTGCATCCACTCAGTGGATGAGTGAGAAGCAGTGTCTGGTGGCACTGTGCAAATGTGTACCTGTGAATACTCTGGTTCATCAGTCTGTCTCTACAAAAGCAATTAGCAGTGTCTTTGGAGCTGAGTCTCCCTTGAAAAGAACAGTAATCTCGCATGTCTTTCTAAGCTCATCAGCAGCTGACAACTGTTTCTGCCGTGCCTTCCCTTTAGCCTTACTTTGCCAAACAACCTTTTGATATTTCACCATTTAAATCTGCAGCACTCCAAGCTCCTAGCATATGGTGCAGGGAGCCATGAGCTGCCTGGGCACAGAGGAAGCCCAGGGACAGAAGACCTCATCCATGTAAGTCGTGTGTGGTCATTTGATCCCATACAGGACTCACTTATCTTCCACAAGTGACTAATTTGATATATTTGATTATGAATCCAGTACTTGTAAGTATCACTTCTGTTTATCTGTCACAATGGTCTCTACTTCTGTCCAGGTGTCCTTGCAAAGCTGAAAATGGGAATTAACTGCTGTAGCTTCTCATGGTGAACTTTTCCCAGGATGGTTCTTTCATGAAAAGGTGCTTCTTCTTTTGCTGCAGAAACACTGTGAATTGTATTTTCTTTAATCTCTGTTGATTGTAAGTGCAGGGATTTGGTTGAGTATGAACTACCAGGTGTCACAACTAAAACACAACTGAAAATATGCTTTTCCATGGGAGGAATATCTGGAGGGTAACTGTCATTATCTGATTGGGAGCTGAAGGGCTAGTGATCCTTGGGGAGAACAGGGGAGAATAAGGGAGATTTTTCCAAGATGGACAGCCTAACTAGATATGTTTCACACTATAAAAAAAAAGAAAAAATCTTATGCCTTGTTTTATATGGATTTATGATATATTTTTTTAATACCTCACCTCTCTGGGCTGCATACTTTCTTGCATGTCTTTTTCTGCATTGTTTTTGCATAAGAAATATTCTTGTAGTTGAGACTAGAAACTCAGACCTGAATAAACCACAGCCACTAAGTCACGTTGCCTTCACTTTAAAATATTGCTTAAAAAAATAAGAGCCTCTTCTCTTTACAGTTTTCTATTGTAATCTGGACATCAAAACCTGGCTGAAATTGTTTTCTAAGATTTACTATAAAACTTCAATTTCTGAAAGAGCTGAGGATTTCTGTCACTCATCTACAGAGAAAGCTTGGTCCAGATGCAATGCATCTCCATCTCACTATGTATAAAAAAATGATGTTTCTTTATATTAGACAGAGAAAGACAAAGAGAGTGCAAGGGAGTTGTAGATCTTAGTTAGAAAAGTTTTAAAACATATCCATATATTCCGTGTATCATATTTACTATTTAAAGCTGCTCTACTGCTTATCAGCAGTAAGTTTTACACCTGAATTTCAAATATGGCCAGATATTCCGCCAGTAAATGACATAGCTTTTTGATTTAAAAGGAACTATGCTAATACAGAGGGCTGCCTGCATAGTATAATATAAAGCCCCTTGTGTTAGTATAATTCAAAGTCCTTTTTCTTGATTCCTGTGTGAAAAATAAAATTCAATGTGTATCACTTTACTCAGGAAGTGTGCTGAACCATTAGGAGAAGCAGAATCAAGGATGCTGAACAGCTTATGCAAAACAAAAGTGTGAAGTGAAATTCTGAAATACTCTGGAAGGAATGTGGGAAAGGAAACCTGTGTGGGTGCCTTTCTGCACTCTCAGCTCATCTTGTTTTAAACAAAAATGTCACAGGAGGATCTTTTATGCAGTGCTGGAACATTCAGAACCTCATACAGACCTGATGTGGGACAGGAAAAACTCTCAGTCAATGTCCGTATGTGTGTGGGGCATATTTTTGCCTTTTGCTACCAGCATTGACATATTGATTCTGTCCCTGACTAGACATTAAAATAATGGTCATTGAAAATTGAGTCCTTCTCATAGTAGTGCTGTGTACTTGTCCAAGCAGCAGGATAAAATCAAATAAATCCTCTTTTAGGATGGATTTTGATGTTAACCAATAGAAACCAGGGTAAGGTGAGGGAGTGGGGAGAGATGTGGAGTACTCAAGCAATTATCCTCTGTCTGTGTGACTGTGTGTGTATACAGGTATACACATGTAGGCATTCATTCTGTCATTCCCCCTTTTTTTTTTTTTTTTGCCTACAAGGGGAAAGAACCTTGCAATGTACCTCCCTTGTTAGGGAGAGCTGCTTCTGCCATGTTGGTCCAAGAGCTGGGCGTCTGTGCAAGTAGAGGGGACTGAGAGAGCACTACTTTACATTTTAGGGATGAGAAACAGTAAGCACTGTCTTGTAACTTACCCTGCTAGAGGGACTAACCCCCATAACTACTCCAGTGAGCCACACGGGCTTTTAGGGTGCTGGCTCTTTAAAAAGCTGGACCTCTATCTACAAGCATGGCTTTTGCTGTGTTCTAGGGGGCAGTTTTAGGTGTTGAGACATTGGTGCTTTCTCAGGAGTTGTCCCATAAAAGCCAGGAAATTACATGGCCCCTGGGCCAGTCCTTCTGAACCTCATATTAATTCATGCAATGGAGGAAAGTAGGAGAAATAATAGGGTACAAGAGAGTGGTGTGGGCACTGCCTTTGGCAAAAACATCTCCAGTAGTTTTGATGTGCATTTTCTTCTCATTTTTTCTCTTGCTGAATTTATTCTATTGTTGGAGTGCTTTCAAATTAAAAGAAAAGATTAAAAAAATGAAGTCTTTGATTAATATCTGATTTGATTTGAGCTTTGTCAGTGATGGATGCATTGAAATATTCCTGTCAGAGTGAGCAAGAGTGAGGTATTTCTATTAGAAGCATGGCATGCAGCCTTCTAAAGAAACACAGACCTTGCATCTTGAGTTTCAGAGCTGCTCAACCAACAGTAAGACTGGACACGAAATTTTCCATCAGCTGGGAACTGTAAAATGAGGTGAGAAGTGGAAAGAAAATTTTCAGCCTCTGACAAACCAAGATTGTATACATTGGGAATATTACAATAACCTTCCCCTACTTAATGTTGCTACTTTTTTTCTCTCATGATAGAAAAAGCAGATCAAATTTAGAATATTTCAGAATTTCCTGGATATGGCCCTTTAAAACTTACATACTGTGAACAGGACTCCAGATCTAGGTAGGGAAAATTGAAACAATTATTCTGAAGGCAAAATCTGTGATAAAAACTGAAGTCAACTCAGTAACACCAGTGAATTCAATCTGAAGACCTGGCCTAAGGCTTCATTGGACATTTAAAAATCTACTTCCTAAACTAAACTTTCCTTTTTAGTTTTTGTTTTGGTTTTTTATTTGTGTTTTTTGTGTGGTTGGTTGGTTGGGGTTTTGTTTGGGGTTTGTTTTTTTTGTTGTTGTTGGTTTGGTTTGGTTTGGTTTGGTTTGGTTTTGGTTTTGGTTTTGTTTCTTTTTCCTACATATAATCTTTTCTTTAGGTTTCACAGTAGTTGCTCACCATAAATACAAATCAACCATTGTCCATTCCCGATTTACTTATCCACACACCAGGACAGCAAGTTAATTTCAAGAGCTCCCTGTGGGGAACAGTGAACTTAAATATGCCTGATGTTTATTGTTTAGGCAGCAGAGTGAAGAAAGGCACGAGTTGTGAAGAAAGGCACAAGAGTGGAGCTGGGAATGAACAAGGATATAAAAAACAATTCTCCCTGTCACGGGCCAATTGACTTTGTAAATAATTGCCTTGCCCCTCTGGGAGGCTCAGGGGTAGGAAGGAATTTAAAGACTGTTTGTTTCTCTATGGCAGGATCCACAGTGTGATTCTGGACTTTTAGTGCTTTTTAGTGGGAACAACAGTCACTTAGGCATAGCTCATAAGTGGTCTTTTTCTCCTAAAATGCCATGTAAGGGTCCCAGATCCAAAATCTTTATTCTCATTGATGCTTGCAGCTGCTCCAGCCTTGGAAATACCTAAAGAATACAGAAGCCAAAATTCCTGCCAGTAAAATTTGCATTTCATCTGCAGCCTGTGAGTAAGTGTTTTGGACTTGACATCACTGAGAGGTCTGGCACTTTGCTTGGGCCTCTTTAACTGTTTAGTTCTTGTCATCTGGAAATCATAGGGCTTTGATTTCACAGGTGCTCTCAAAAACAGGCACAAAACATAGGTAACAAAACCAGAGCACCGTGTCCTTTTCAGACACTGGTGTGCCGAGTAGCACAGTGTGCTCAAGTGCCAAAGTCCAACCTTCAGCTGCTTCCAGCCCCTGTGGGGATTTGAATTCAGCAGAATAATCCTGCTGGTAGCATCATGATTCCACAGAAGCAAAGCTCTCAATCTGTCCCACCCATGTCCTTCAGTGTCGTACGGAGAAATAACTATCTACTGAACATGAGACAGTACCAGCCCTAGTGACCGGCACACTTGCAACCACAGGGGAGCTTTTTTCCAGTTTCTGTGGGGTGGAATTTATATTAAGCAGTCAGTGCAGCAAGGCCTGGAGAGTCTTGGGATCTCCTGCTTTCCCCCTTCCTTTCTGTAAATACCTAGTTATTCCATGCAAGGATGGATGTCCAAGACTCTCACGCTCTTGTACATATTGAATGGTCTGTGTTCTAGCAGCTAGGGCTCTGTGGATGAGTACTCCAAAATCTTCAGCCAGAAGGTGGATGTTAGCTCTGTCCTTCATCTTCTGGATGCCAGCTGTGGAGCAGTTGGGATACAGTAATTATGTTCCAATCTTCAATTAAGCTCAGCATGTGAGACAGGTGAATCTTACTGTAGATGTGAAGAGCACTGTCTGAGTGTTGGGATGCTCTTGACGTATTTGAGATGTGTCTTGCTGCAGATACCTATGCGTCCGTATCAATAATAAATTAGATAGCTTTGAACTGTAGCTAGATTTAGGGATATGTGGAAAATAAATAAGTATTTTCAAGATTTCTGAATGATTTTGAAATCCTAAAGTGATGCTTGGCAGCAGGTGTCATTTCATTAATCTCTCCTTTACTGTATCTCAGAACTTGAGCTGTACCCAAATTATTGTCCTGAAGAGGAGGTGTATCTAGCTTCTACAATGCCCAGTTATGAAGTAGTGATCATTTACTGTCTTATTGGTATCAAAGCAGGGAGAGGTGGCGCCCCATTTTCCTAGACAGCAGCCAGTGAGGGAACGACCGCCTGTGCTGATGGTAGAGGAGAGTTTGTTAACTATGATCCAAGCAGAAATGAGATTTGCTAGTCAGTCTCTAAAAAAATCAAGGGCTTGCTTTAACAGACAGTAGGAAGGCCTGTACCTTTTTAAAAAACCTTTGGGATCTGTGTTTGCGTGATTACTTCTGCATCCACGAGGTTGTAACGTCCAAGATGTTGCATAAGAAACCTTCATCATTACCCAGCAGTCTGTAACATCAAATATCAAGAGGCTTTCAATAAAACTACTGAAGTTGATAACACGCAAAGCCCAAACTCTTCTCCTTCTGTGCACTTAGTGGTTTCCTATCTGCTGCCCTTTGCATTGCATCAGAATCAGTACATCACAGCATTAACTTACTCCCTGCCTCAGGCTGCTGAGATCCTGACTTACAGAGCCAGCAGGGAATCGTTTTACCTCCTCTGTGCCGAGCAACCTCCAATGAAGGAATGTTCCAGTGCTTTTGGCCCTATGCCACAGCTGAGCTGCTCTGTGGGGACACCTCTCGAACTGTCTGTGATGACAGCAGACACCCTGCCTGCCCATGTGCTTATTCCAGGAATGGCAGTAGTAATGGCCTCTGAGAATTTGTGTGACAAAGTGGAATTCGAGTGTGCACTGTGGGGTGGTGGAGAGATTTAGCTGCTGAAATTATTAAAGGATCTCATCCCGTGTATCTTTGTTTCTTGTCTGTAATCGATGGAAAGTGGCATTTCTGTGGCTCGTCAGCACTCTGTGAAGATGTGCAGCCTCGATGCTCAGTGAGACTGGTAATAAGATAGAAGTACCTAAGATATATAGAGCATTGCATGACTGAGTGCATTTGGCCTCTTCTATTGATCATGATACAACCAGGCATTTCCAATGTGTCTTCATAAGATATGCAAGGATCACTTTTTGAAAAGAATATTGTATTGGTCAGTTACAGATTTTCTTAGTGTTTTCCTTTGTTCAAGGTTTGAACAGATCCTGAAATTATCAAGGAGAATCAATGCTGCTCTGCAACAGCTATGACTGCCCATACACAGTACCCTTTTGTTTTCTCCCCACACTTTTATTCGATGTCTGAATATGAATTTACATGACAAATTGTAATGGTGCATTGCAAGCTGTTATAGCCTGTTGGGTAAATGATTAACATTTCAAATACATTTATAATTTAATTTCTAAATACTTACTCAAAGGACTGTAATGGCTCTATTCTAATTTATCTTATATTCAGTCCAATTTTTGTAACATTTATTAATTCCTTTTATTCCTGATTCGGAAGTATAACATGCCAATTAGAAACAGATTAAAAAGCCTATTTACTCCAAACCATTTCATGCCATCAAGTAAATAAAACATTGTAAAAAAACCCCCCTGATTATGCATAGTGAAATAAGCATGCTTACAATTACATATTTCTCTAGTAGACCATGGTATTTAGCACATTGTCAGCTGGATTCATCTCTCATGTGCTTCAACTGTGTATTTACGTTCATCTGTAAAACTCAAAACCTTTCTCAGGTGTTTCTACCTTAGCTTCCCACAGGCTTTCTAGCAACATAGAGCAGCTGTAACTTGCTCTGTCAGACTCCTGGTAAGGAAGTGTGGTGAACAGCAGCTTCTGGCTGCTCTGGCAAGAAACTTGCTCACTATAGCTTGCATGGACTTTTTCCCATCCTCCATTCAGATAAAGAGCTCTCAGCTTATTAAATAGTGTAGATTTCTTGGTTTTGGTAACATCCTTAAGTCCCTACCACCAGTCAGAGTTCCATATCTTGTTTCCCTCCCTCCTCCCCTTATTGGAAAGGGATAAATGGTTCTTTGCTTTCACCAGAGAACAATATCAGATGATAGATGCCTTTAAATCATCCTTGTGTTTTGCTAAGCCAGCAGCTGGGAAACTGGAGAACTCTTGTTGTACTGGTTAATTTACAGCAGCCCCATGGACGATCCAGTGAGCTCGCACATGGCTGGGAACAGATCTGTTCTAACTTCCAGCAGTCAAACTCCAACTGTAAGTTCCAGATGCCTCTATTTCCACACCCAGGGATGCATGTTTTCCTAGGATCTAGGGAGCTTGGGGTAGTTCTGTTTAGCATGACTCCAGGATTAGGACTCCATTTTTTCTAAAGTCATGAGAAGAAATAATTGCAGCCATTCCTTTCCCCCATAGCACAATGATTCTTGACAAATGCTACCTTTTCAATGTGAGCTGAGGCATGGAAAATGAGGCTTATGTACTCTGTCATAGGATTCTATTGCATATCAAGGCTTATATTGTGAAAGTAAGAACGTGCACACTTGTAGAACAGGCATGATCCTCTCCAGAGAAAGAAAGGAGCATGTTTAGATAAATGATTTTGACTGCTAGCTGCTTTCTGCAAGAAGAAACCTCTGTGGTTTGGACCACCTGGATCAGAGGCTTCTCTCATGACTCCACACAATCCAACCAGCCCACGTCTTCTGTTATTACATGCTGTAGGATAGCAACCAAGTGGAAACATGCATTGTTGTAGCAGTACAGGAATATGAAATAATGCAGGAGCATTGGGGAGCCCTGTGACCCAAGTCAACTCAACCAGAACCCATTAAATGATTTAATTTTGGTCCATCCATCTATTGATTGTACTGCTTGTGTAAGAAGAGCAGTGACAGCAGCAGCGCTGAGAGTCTGAACAGAATTATTAAAAGACACTGCTTGGCAAAGTGAATGGATGTGTGATAGGAAGGACTTAAAACAATAAATCTTTGACAGTGCTGATTCAGTCTTTGTGAAATGACTAACTGATTGCCAGAGACTTTTAATGTCAAAACATTAGATTGTGCAGGTACCTGAGAATAAGCATGCATTGTAATACTGGTGTCTTTTATTTTTTCCTGGCAGTAAAGAAATGCTTTCAGGTGTTACAAAAGAGGACGTATGATATGAAAAATGGGGATAACACAGACTACAGCTCAAAGGGGAATGCTAATGTGTTATTACGGGAATGATGATATACTCCCTGTGCATTTGTGGTGCAGTGGCTTTCTATACCCAGGTGGAGATGGCTAATTTATCTCTCTAACACATGACCTATATCAATGGCACAAAAGCCTGCTAGCCACTAAGGTTGCTTCATAAAAGGACATAAATCACTTTTCAGGATTTTGAGGCCTGGAAGGTACTTAGCTGTGGCTGTGGATGCCTTCACTTTTGTCTTGCAGGCTTTCCAGACGATGAGGGCATGTGAGAGTGAGTTTGCCCCCTCCTGGTTTGCCAGTGGCATCATAGGGTTTACAGATATGGTTCAAGTACCTGTAAGCAAAGCCTTGCTGGTAGGCAGAAGCAATGAGGTGAATAAAGCACATTCTTGTGCCTTGTTTCGGTCTAGACACATAGAAAAGTAAGTTCATGTGGCTGCCTTCATGCTTCAGAGCGTGGGTGAAGAGCAAAGCAGAATAGACAGAAAATTTGAACTGATCGGAGTTGCTGCACACCACCAGGGCAGCCCAGCTGGCACAAAGGAAAGCCCGAATCCCCCAGTGACACACAGTTTTATCCTGCAGGCAGGGCAGGGGCTGGCATGACTGGCCCACAGGGCATTTTGTCATGGCCCTGTGGTCGCTGCCACCATGGCTGCTGGCCCTGCCTGCCCGCATGGTTCCTCCCCCAGCTCTGCCCATGGCCCAGGAGCTGCTGCATTACCCAGCCTGAGGTCCCTTGTCCTTGTCGCTATCCCCCAGTGCCTAGGCAGTGCCTGAGGGTGCCCTGGCAGGAAAGACACTGCCTGTGCTGTGGTGCCCCTCAGTTGCTCACTTGCACTGCTCCTGCTGCTCCTTGGCAGATTTGTCAGTGCAGTTTCATCCTCAATCAGCAGCAGGGCATGGGTGATACATCAGACCCGGCTGTTGCAGACTGTGGGGACAAGGAGCTTGGGGCTATAAACTATGTGCTGACAGATGCTGCAGCCCTAAGACTACTGACCTCAAGAGCTCAGGTGCCTAAGAGGTATTCAAGGGTCCTCTAGAAATAGTGCAAAGCAGGTTTGCAAAAGGCAGAAGAGAAATGAGCTGAAAGCTAATTTCCAGCTTTTGTTAGGCTATAAACAGGGGAATAAAACCAATCACATTACTGTACAATGTGCCTTTGTCCTTAATGCTCTGTACCAATGCATAAGAAATGTGTACTGCGGTGTCTTTGAGATGGATTCTTTGTACTACAGATTAATGAATTTTGGTGCAAGCTTAGTGCTAGCGGCAGCCTGAGAATTAGAAATGGGAGTGGGGAAGTCCAAGAAGACATGGGGCAAAGAGAGGGAAGCAATTTGGAAAAGGCTGGGGTGGTCACTATTTTTCCAAAGAGGCTCTTCATCAAGCTGAGAAAGACAGAGCAGTAAGGGTAAAATATAGTGAATACCAGTAGTAAAAGTACGGGATACTTTATGAGCATACTTGGACTTTTCCTTCTGCCAGCTTTCACTGCTCCTTAGTAGAAAGACTGAAGAATACAAGCCTGTCTGTTTCTGTGGGACTACGGAGAGCCTGCTTACATCCTGATTTACTACCAGCGTTTTGAGGAAAACTGCCAGCTGCATTCCTCAGAGGTAAAGACGAGCAGAGTAAAGAGACAAAGGCAAGTTCACAGCTGACAGAGTGTCTATCTGAACATCAGTTAGTAGCAATGCCAGTGCAGTCTTGATTGGGCTTTAATTGTCAGTCCTTAGCCTGCTCTTTTTCTGACAGTGAAAAACCATGAGACAGACTTCCCTTACATACTGCTGTAGAAGAGATGAAGGAAGGACCTTGTTCTTCCTTTTTTTTGGATGCCTTTTACCACATTCCAGAAAAGATTGACAGAAGAGCCATAGGCACTTCCCTTCTCAGTACCATCCCTGTTGTATCGGATCCTGCCGCAGTAAAGGTCATCTCTCTTGACCCTGACTAGGTTCGAAGACTGTAAACAAAGGCTGATATTCCATTTCTACCAAAAGGAAGTCCCATGTGTTTAGAGTACCTTTTAGTGCGCAAACCACTGTTACAGCACTTAAGAACTGACTGCAGAAAAGTTGCTTTTGCAAGAGGCTTGAAAGGTTTTGCACTGTATTTAACATGCACAGTTGCCATGTAAAACGTTGCTAGTGCTATTTTTATTCTTCTCCTTTGGAAGTATGCGTTTACAAATTTCAGTGCAGAAAGAAAATAAGTGCTTTGCCACAAGTTTTACTTCACATTTTCCTTAACATCCTATTTAAAAGATGTATTTGTGTAAAAAAGAAATAAAGGCAGGTGTTGTGCTCATTCCAAGAAAACCCGTAGTATTTATACATTACCTTAATAACAATTTATTTCAGGAAATATACAGGAAAAAATTTGTCATTTGGCATAAGCTGCTTGCCCAGATATTTTATTATCCACTCCCTCCACTGTCCATAAATAAGCCTTGCTGGCTAGCAACAGCTGGCTCTTGTTGCATTTGCAGTTATGGTAGTGTGTAAGGCTGGACCCAGGCATCACAGATTCTGCTGAAAGCCAGGTAGTTAGGCTAAGGGTAAAAAATTCCTTTGTTTTTTTTCATGTCACAATGCATAATAGAAAAACCTTTGTAAATGCAGAAAACAAATATGAAAATGAGAATTAAGGCTCTGTTTAAAATGCAGGATTTAATGTGTCTAAGAGTTATTACTGCAACTCCTGCTGAAATCAATAGCAAGATTTAGCCCTAACTATCTGCAGCATTCATGTTTGTTCAGATGCTGAAGTGGAGCTGTGCCTATTGCAAACTGTTCCTTTTATGCTCTGAAATCCAAGAAGATAAAGTCTGTGACACAGAATAATATATGAGTGTATCTTTTCTTCAGTTTTGGGGGGCTTCAAAGCAGCACAATACTGTGCTGTCTAATCTTGAAATCCCTGTTTTAATGAAATCTGTTTTACCCTTTCAAAGATGTGCTCTTTTTAAAAACACAGAAAAGAATCACAGCCATGATCTTATGCATATACACACACATATATGTTTGCATATGTTTATATGTTTATGAGAAGCACTGAATATGATAAAACCCAGACAATTTTAATACTTTTTAACTTGATTTTCATTATATAAAAAATCCTGTATCGTGATAATGAGTGTCATCTGTGTTCTTTGTAAGATAAAAGCTCACCATTTTACAGTGCCGAGTTCCTTTCTGGCAATTGCCTGTCATTTCTAGGAGATGAGAGTTTCTATCAAACTTACTCTTTAAAATGTGGTAACTAGTGTGCAATCACTGTCTCAGAGGTAACAAGCCTGACAATTAGGCTGTGGTACATTATGTGGAAAGGTTGATGAAGAAAAGGTGAGCTTTTCTTGGTCTGCATCTGCAAAAGCTGAAGCCTTGCATCCTGATTGAGTGATCCTACAGCCAGCCCTCAGAGAAAAGTATGCCGTGCCCGTGTAGCACACTCATGCCTAGACCTTAGGAGGACCTTAGAGCTCAAGACATAAAAAATGGAATCATTTAATAGAGAATGTATAACACGTTTTTCTGTCAAATGTCACTTTAGCATTTGGAAACACTGGGATGGCAGTTTCAGGTCAGATGGATGCTCTATCTTGTCTGGTTATGCAGAGAAAGCTCAAAAAGTCATTGAAGCAAAACCACTCATATCTGGAGAAGTCCCTCCTTAATTCCTTTTGCACTTATATGTATTTGCTCCTATTCCTTCCAAAATCCTCTGTGTGTGCTGGCTCCAGCTGCTTCCTGAAGGTAAACCAAAGTGGATCCTGTGAATGGTACTGAGAGATGACAGCCTGTGCTGGCATGCATCCTGGAATTGAGGGTTCTTGGAGTCTTCTTCCATGTGACAGGTTCTAGGCACCCAAGCATGGCCAGCAGATTTGACTCAAACTGACATTTTCAAGTAGGCTGTTGAGAGGCGATGCAGTCACCAGCAGAGCAGTCCTGATGCTTGGGCCGTGGCTGGAGAGAGGGGTGTGCTGGGCTCACAGGTGCTACAGGCTCTGCTGTTTCACCTCATTGAAATTGAAAGCATTTTCTTTGTGGAAATGTGTAGTCCCTCCCTGTATCTCAGTTCTTGGTCTCCCTTGGCAGTAAGTTCCACAGGTTACTTGTGTACCTATGTACTTATGTACATAAATATATTTATGGTATATTCCTGAACCTGTCACTGAATATTACTTGGTTCCTCTTTTAAGGCCAATGAATAAGAAACCTACATTCTTTGCTCCTACATTTTTTTAAATGCACTTATCTAGACCTTTCTGTAAGACTCCTCCAGTCTATTGAATTCAGTGACAGACTCCCAACAATGTAAACTAAGTGAACTTTAAGGAATGACTGAATAGGGAATATTGTGAATAAAGGCTGCACATCAACTTAAGACACCCACAGAAGTTTTTGTAAAACTAAACACGAACATAAAGGATGTGTAATAAGTTCCTTCTCCTTTTTTTCTTCTCCACCTCCACTAAGAAGAACTTTGGGAGGAATGAGAATCATTGAACAGCCAAAACCACCAAACACTGTTGCAGCTCAGAATATCACCTGCTGCCTGTGAAATTCTCTCTCAAAGAAGCTTCATTTCTGAATCACTAGTTGGGAAAAAGCCAAAGTGATAGAATTTAGCACTAATGTTTGACTAAAATATCTCTCTATGTTCAAATAGTGAGAAACAGCAATATTTATGTCCTTAATGTAGAGTATGTAACACATATACTAAATGAAAAGTGACATTTTGTTTAAAACAAAAAAAAAAGGAGGAGAAAAAAAGAGTTTGTTCTTGGGATAGACTTTGGTTTCATAATCAGAATTGAGCTTTCTGCCTCTCTCTGCCCCAATCTGGCTAGCTTCTTATGCTCAGTCATTTCGCATCTCTGTGTCTCAGTTCCTCAGCCTACCCATCTCCAGCTGGCAGTGCGTGCTGCCGCAAAGTGTGGTAGCTTTAACGTGTGTGTGTATATAAAGTCAGACTTTGACACTGAGCTACCATAAAACAGTGTACACATTGTCTGAATGGGCTGAACTATTTCAAATCTTCAGGCGTTGAGTTGGGTGCAAGCAAACCATCAAGTTCTTGGTGAACTTCTTAATTATTTGGAGGCTCTTTTTTCTTCTGAGTTTCAAGGTTTTAAGGTGTGTTTTCTTCTTTTTTCAGTCCTCTCCTCCTGAATGGCAAAGATTGGAAAAATACTCAAGAAAATCTGGGTTACCCCCAGATTTAGTCAAGGATGTAACATAAAGCCCATATATCATGACAAAATTGTGAGAATTTTGCAGACTGTGTACAATTAAAATCACTCTGGACAGTAGGAATTAAAAGAGAAGTGGCATTAAGAGAACAGTTATGAGCAAACGTGCATCTGTTTTTCAGATGGTTTACCAACACTTAAAACTTGTCATGAGGAAGGGGATGAGGATTACGTAGTTGAAGTTTTCACAATGATTTTAAGAAAAGTGCTATTTAACTTTTAGTCTTTATTATTTCATTATGAAGCCATCCAAATCTCATCCGGTTTGAGACGTCATTACAAACTCCAAATTCAGCCCAGCTTCAGTGGAAGGTTTATGTACCTTTCAAGTACTATTAGGTAATTTGCTTTTAGCAAATAGTAGACACTTTGTTAAGAATATTCTCTAAATGCAATTAAGACTAAATCACAGGAACTGTGATTTGCAAGATATTTAGGTTGTTCTTTTTCATGTGTGTCTTTTGATTGCACTCAACTAAACTAAATCTTTCCTTCATATTTCTCATTCAATGGAAATTTCAGCAAATAAGTTTTGGAAACAGTGAAAAAAAAATAATTAAAATAAGATGTTCTCCCTGGGGTCTTAAAATTGCCAAGTAAAACAGAAGCATTCTTGCCAGTTCTGCCTCTGGTGCCAGGTTCTTCCAGCACCTGGTGGAATCTCTGGATATGGGACAGGCCAGCCTTGGTGATAGCAGTGTCACAAGCCAGGGATTCACATTTTTCACACTGCCCTTGACTCACTGAGTCCTCGTCAGAACTAATGCTGTTATTTTAAAATATCTGTTTTAAGAATTCGATGTTGCATCTTCACTCATCCCATTAGAAGAAAATTAGGGGAAAAAAAAAAAAAAAAGAGGAAAAGCCTTTGTCAGCTTAAATGTCTGAGTTTTGTAGACTCTGAGGCCAGAACAGACTGTTTGGAGGAGCTAGTCTGACCTCTTGCATAACACAAGGCAAAAAACCTCCACAAGTAATTTCTGCATTAGGCCTATTGTTTTTCCTTGAACTGCACCATACTCTCCACTCTCATTAGTGGTGTGTCTTCTTTATAAGAAATGCTTTTATACTAATAATGTTATTTACATAGGTTGTAAATCATCAGTTTTTAGAGGCATATAAAATGTGGTGCCAGTTTTGAACAATTTATAGACTAACATTTCTTTGCCGTGATGTCTGACATTCTCTGGACTCTTTTCTGCAGTGTAATACTTTTTATTTAATGAATAACATTTGGCAACAGATTGTCTCAATTTTTCCTCATTTTTCTTGCTTTTTTTCTTCTTTTTCCAAACTGTCTGGATTCATCTAGTGGGTCTTTTTTTTTCTTTTTTTGGGGGAGGGGTATGCTTTTTGTTCTTTCTTGCAGTTTCTTTTTTGATTATTATTTTTAATAGATCTGTATATATTTGTATTATTTATAGGCTGTTTACCTCTTCCTTAACTTTTCAAATTATCCTTTGCCTTTTAATAAGATTCACCTAGGACAGTGAGCCAAACAACTCTGAGCACTTTCACTGAAAAAGAGAAGAAAAGCTCAGCATTAGCTCTCCAGGCAGATTTCCTGGAGCTTGTCCAGTTCTAGCCTAAATTATCTTCATGAGACTATTGTTAGCAGTTGCACTGTTGCATTATGTATGATTCCTGACTGCTTCTAGTATGAGCAAACCACACAGTGTTTGGTTAGTGGTTTTCAATTTTATGCTAAGCTGTACAATTTGTTGGTGTTATTTAGGTTAATATGCTATTATTTTGCATATTTATAGCTCTCCCATTACATTTTTATTAATAATGATGTCATGTCTGGTAGCAAGGATCAATAAGGGTTCTAGTGTGTAATGTTTACATATTTATATTATTACAGTATAATAAGTCTCTTAGGCAGCTCCCTGCATTGGAATCACTTTATAGATGTGTCTTTCAGGTAATTGCATGCCTGCAGTGGCTGCTTGAAAGTGTGCTTGAAAGCACAGTGATACACTGTGCTGAGATGAGATCTAGCCAGCCACTATTGTGTAGGCATCAGAACAGGTAATCTTTCTTCAATGCCTGTATCAGAAAATAAATGGTGATAGATCACATCCTTTTCCACTTCTCTTTTACCTATTGTGTTGCTTTTGCCCTTCCACAAGTGGTATTTTCTTTAGCATAATTCTGACGAGCGTTTCTGCACTCACTCTCTCTCTCAGTCATGCCTTCTAGAGAAATATATTGAGCTTGTGGATGTGTACAGCAATTCTTGCAGGAAAACTTTCAGGCTCTTCCATACAAAATTTCCTTTTCTACTCCCCAGATGCTTTACTTACTTCCCTTTGCACTGGCAGAAAGTTGATTTAGTTGGTGCCATACTCTGCAAAACAGCAGAAATACCAGGAAGAAAATAAGTGCTGTCCCTGCTAGTGCGTGAACCACTTGCCTGCACCTTTTGCACACCAGAAGGCTCATCAGTGACCCCTACCCAGCAGCTGAGGCAAGGGGAACATGCCTGCAGCTGGCTGCTGTGACCGAGACCCTTTGGGCAGAAAGGTTTGCCTGACAGTCTCCCACTATGCTGCTGCTTCTTGCTAATAATAGTGATCACTGTAGTGTGAATGAGTTTCACTGACTAATTATATAGAGCTAGATTGCATCCTGCTAATTCCTTAATGAGTGCAAGGAGCACTCTGTCTCGCCTCTTTGCCTGCCTGGATGTTTGTGCAGGAGCATGTGAATGCACAATGGTGCATCCAAGTGTGCAGACACTTTTCCTGCTGTGCTGGCTAGCTGAAAGTGGCTGGGAAAAGTTGAGTCACCTCTTCTTCAATGGTTCTCTACCCTACCCTTTCCCCACAGGCACATCCTGGCCCTCCTGACCCAAACTAGAGCTTCCCGAATGGGAGTCCAGCAGGAATGTTCTTTCACGTTGTGGAGAGGATACACACTGGTACCCTGTGAAGTCTGGAGAGCGTCAAAAGTTCACACAAGGTAGGTGACTGGCATTGCCAAATCAAGTATCAGAAAGTGAGGGGATATCACAGGAAAAGGATTGAGGTTGTAAAAAAGCCCAAATAAACCACTCGAATGTGATTGAAAAAAAAGGAAAATGAAAATAAGTTTTTTTATTTAATATTACAGAATAAGAAAAAAGCCAATAAGGATAGCATTTCACAAAATTTCACTCTTGTTTGCCTTCCAAAGACAACTTGGTGGCTCAAAAGAGGCTCCTATTCCTCTGTGAAAATGCTCCAGTTTCATGATGTCTCTACCTCAAGGGAAGAAATGTTATACAGGATATTCTTACTCAGACTCCAGAGTAGGGGTGAAAAGCTGGAGCATGGAAAATTTATCTAAACAGATAAATTCTCCTCTTTTCACTCGTCATTCTTTAAGTGTTTCCCCTTATTGCACTTAAATTTAGTATCTCACAGCTTGAAAATTATGAGAATAAAAAAAAATTTTCTCCTTTATGATTTTAAACACTTAGTGCTAGCAGTTTCTAGACTTTCCCCTATTGCCAGAAATTACTTTATTCTTTTCTTTACCAAGGGTAGAAACTAATTTTTCTTCAAGAAAGACATGTCATAGCACAGCAGAGCCTGAACTTAGTTTGGTGATCTGGCCTATTGCTAACAGTGACTGACACAAAAGCAGATCAAAAAACCTCCACCACCAGCAAAACTCTATCAAGAATTGTACCTACAGATACATCAATGTCTCTTGGAGCGATAAACTAGGCACACACATGCATCTGCTCTCTCTCTCCTCTCCCTTTTTTCCTCCTAAAAATCATCCTTGAATCAAAACTGTGCCTTCTTGCAGGGACTTGCAGGAAGCCAGTGGTACAGAAAATCTCCAACAGGCCTGGGTGCACATCCTCATCTAGTGAATGCTACTTCAGT
This sequence comes from Edolisoma coerulescens, assembly GCA_013397115.1. Classification (NCBI taxonomy): domain Eukaryota; kingdom Metazoa; phylum Chordata; class Aves; order Passeriformes; family Campephagidae; genus Edolisoma; species Edolisoma coerulescens. The sequence continues at coordinate 1,918,254 of VWZW01007927.1, forward strand.
GTCTGAGGTTGTTTTCCAATTTTGATTTAAATAAAAATCAAATTTACACAATGATTTAAACACTTGTAGCTCTGGAGGGAAAAGCAGAGCACAAATAAACTATTGCTGCAGGCTTTTTTTTAATGATGCATTGGTAATGAGTCAAATACTAGTAACTGCTGCAAAGATACAAAAAACTCTGGAATGTGGACTCACATAGAGCTATCTATTCACAAACTCTGAGCTGGGTCTAAACTTCATTTCTCCCTTTCATTCCTGAAAAAGATAATGCAGGTTGTAGTCATCTGGTTTGCTTCTTTTAAAGGCTGTTGACATTTGCTGGTCCCCAGGATTTATTCTTTGTCTCTTCCCCATGGCACTTCAAAATGACACGGTTCCTTTGGTTTGGTGTGGACACTCATGTTTCCATTATTTATTATTAGAAAATGAGCTTTGTGTTTACGGCATTAGGCTATGGTTTAGCTGCCATTCCCCACCAATGTAATTTCAGGGTGTTGTGCACATATAGTTTATGGAATGCTGTGGTTTCCTTCAGGCTACAAATATATAAAAACAGGCTACAAATTTTTAGTTCCATTTGGTGCTGCTGAGGAGCAAAGCAGTTTATATTTTTTCTCTGCAACTTTCTGCTTTCAAGTACTGTACTCTTGGTTTATTTTTCTGATGTTAGTGTTACTCAGTTAGCACAGCACCTAGTAGTCATACCAGTGTCCCAAATATAAGGATCTTTACAGAGCAGCAGGTCACATTTGGGTCTTTGTGAATCTAGTCTTGAGTTTTAGCTTCATTAGAACTGCCAAAGCTGCAGCTTGTTTGCACTTTTGCTGAAGTTGCCAATTCCATAGACCATAGGAACCCCAAAGTCATATGAAGAACTTGGATAAAGAGTATTCTTCCAATACCTTACCATGCATATGTTTGAAGTCCTGTTTAAGCATTTTCAGCACATATTCCTATTATGACTCCACTCACAGGAAACCTGCATGTAAGCAGCCTAGATAAACTTAAGTGGATCAGAATAATACATATTGTTTTGCATTCTAATGGCCAAAGAGAAAGCAAAAAGCCTTAGATTGTGAATAGAGATGAAAACCTCTGTTCTCTGCATTCTCTATGGTTCAGAAGTACTCTTGCAATGCTCAGGAGACATATACAAGTGAGCAGAGGCAGCAGAAGCACATACAGAGCCACCTTCTTATTCTGATGAGGCCAAATGTCATTCTTCTGTATTGAAACTCTGAGACTGGCTATAAAACAGCAGATGTTGATTCTGTTCTTATTTTGTTTACGGACCATATAAGAGAAGCTTATGGAAGTATCAAGTTCAGATCACTGAAAAATGAAATCCTCTCTTTATTCTAATTTTGGCCTCATCCACACACTTCTACTCTGCCTATATCTCCATCTATATGGAAATTTTTCTCCTCATATTGCCATAGAGTGGAATTCAAAATAAAAAAGATGTCTAGAATACTGTTTAAAAACTCATGCACAGAAACATACATACACAAATCCCCACCTTTGTTAATATCCTAATTGAACCTCACAGATGGTAAGCTAGGTACCTTACTCTCAAAAATTCAGTTTACATGTCTGATTCTCCTATCTTTTGCACCAGATCTATTTTGCTTTAGCTCAGTAGTAGTGATTAGGATATGACTGATGTTACAGAAATTGAAATCCAGTCAGTCAAGCACATAAATACCCACCTTGGAAAGCCATTGTAGCAACTGTGTATTAAAATTAGGAACGTAAGTACCATGACATTTTTTGTGTGAGCAATAGGAAGACTGACCTTTTATGAGTGTGAGTCTCAGGTTAGCCCATCACCTTCATCCTGCTTGTGAGACAGAGGTTACTGTTCAAGTATATATATGAATGTCTTGAAATACTCACTTTTCTCATCCTTATTACTGTTGCCAAATCCTGCTGTACTTAGCTGTCCATCACAATCACTGCAGGCTGGTATCTCAGTGCAGTTTTGGGATTTGCATTCCCAAAGGCTCATCCTCTTGGGCCTCCAGGGCTGTACTGGAAAGGATATGCTGCAGTCTGCACCACAGTGTTAAGACAGCTTACTGGTGTCCTGTTTATCCTAATCAAGGCCCCCATAATAATGATTTTCACACTGGGACATCTGGATAAAATTACAAATTTGCTCTCAGAGACAAGTCCTGGCTTAGTCTACTCTTCTAAGTCTCGCTGTTAAGCTGGTCTTCTTCAAACTTTTACTTTGTTACCTGTAAAAATAATACAAATAGTTGATTATTTTTAATACTGTAAACACAAAAATACTATACACTACATATATAGGCGCATCTATATATTTGCTATATCTATTATACATAGAATATATGTAGTTGCTGGTTCAAGTGGTTGTTTGCTGCATGGTCAAGAATTTGGTTGAAAGCAAAACAACACAAAATTTTGAGTGATATAATTTCATCCTACTGTTCCAGAAACACTTCAAGACTATAATTCCTGATATCCTTTTTTCTCTTTTGGGGGTGGGTTGAGGTGGGGTATCTTACTATACTGTAGGCAATGAAATGCCATCTGATTCATCCAGACTAGCGCAAGTAGGGCCCTAGTATTTCACAGGAAAATATTGAACAAAAAGATCATTAAACATAACAGGAGGAGAAAATCTCGTGAAGTTCAGAGAGCTTTAGTTCTTTTTCTTTCTTTTTTTTAACAGGACCCAGTTTTGTTGAACTGCCTTTTTGATTTTAGAGAAAGAGGCAATTTCTGACGGATGTCACAGTGATGTATGACTAAAACATCCTGCATGGGTGCTGAACTCTTCCCTCACCTTTCTCAATCACCAGAAAACAAATTGGAAAAGTGCAAGTAGCAAGGTCAGGTCAGGTGAGTGCATAGTTAAACATTTCATAGGGTGCAGTGTGCAGAGCGGTGATCTGCTCTCATGTTCCATTAATTCAGAGACAGCTGTCATTTATCTTGTGATGGAAGCTGGAGGTTGAAATGCTTGACACAACATATCAAGCCTTATATGGAAAGATTAGACCAGTGTGGGCCTAGTCCTGTAAAAGTGAGTTATTGTGCAAAGAGGTTTCATAATTTCCCTACTGACATTTAACAGAGAACTTTGACCACATTTCTGCAAATAAAAGCTGCCCAGCTATTGTAAGAAAAGAAAAGTCCAAGGATTGCATGGGGAATTAACCACATAATTTCTATTAGAGACTATTGGAATTGCATGGCTAAATCCTTGTGAAGCTTCTTAAATGCTTTAGAGCTACATGTCCACAAAAGAGTCTTAAAGACTGCTTTTGAAATGCAGGCAGGTAGGCATAAAGTTAAATAACTGGGGAAGCACTGCTATTGCCTCTGGAAAAACTGACTGCAAGATGACAATTCAGACATACCTGCTTCTTTAGTTGTCAAAGTATTAGCATCTTCAAGTCAATTTGGTGGGAAATACCATTAAAAAGATAAAAGAGAGCAAAATCAAAAACAATTTCAGTAAAGACTCACTCAATAGTGCTGTAGATCCAAGAAATAAAAGTGCTTTCTACAAAAACCAAAGTGTTTGTGTGGGGGTTGACAGCAAGACACAAAACCAAACCTCTAAAAATCACATTTAGTACAAGAAACTACACCATATAAAATAGCAGAGAAAATCAGCACAGCATGCTACTGACTTAAGAAAGATCTTACATGTGGCAAGGGGTTTAGCAGCAAATCTGCTGGTGGTTGTACAACCAAGTGTCTTACCCCTCCCCTGTTTAAGAATGAAAAGAACTTTCCACCATCTCTCACAATTTGGATGGGACTATTCAGGGTACTGGGTCTAGGCAGGTTCTTCTTGCTTCCGGATACTCAAACTTCAGAGAGCACAGCACTGTGAAGACATTGTGTCACTGACACCTCTGCCCTTCTAGTTAGAGTGGTTTGCATCTTGCCTTTCCTGATGTGTATGAACAGATGATATTAACAGCTTGGAAAAGAGGTGTTGAGAAGATATGGATGTGACTTTGCACAGTTTATGCACGATACTGCACAGGCCAAAGCACCACCCTGTGTTTCATGGAGGAAAGCTACAGAGATCATCTGGTTTTATATGATTTTGGGAACCACGACTCTAAATTTAGAGGGTGCTCTCAGTAATCTGTAGTGATAGAGAGAATAGACAATTTCAGATTTTCAGTGGTCAGAGCTGTGAATTTTTGGTCCTAACTCCTCCTGCTCATGAGTCACAGTTTGTCCAGCCTGATGTGGGATGTCTGTTCTAGTCTTGTCATCTTGGTGAACGTCCGAATTTGAATTCACAGTTTCTGCCTCCTGAACTTAAAAGCTCCCAAAGTCTAGATATTTTCATTCAGTCCTATCTCTGGCAGGAGAGCAGCAGCAGCAGAAATTGTTGACATACTCTCAGTTCAGCTTCTCACGACTTCTAGAAACTTACTCTTGTAGCAGAAAAAGTTCTGTGCTTGTCATTGCCTAAATGCTGTTGTGTGGTTTTTTTTAACTTTGCTTCAGTGTAATCATTTTTGACTCTGAAGAACACAGAGGCAAAACATTTTTCCTTTGATAAAGAAAAAAATCATTTAAAATATTTTCCTGCCAAAGCAAGAAAGAAATGAGAGTTGAAAACAAAAGAAAAGCTCTATATCAAGAATTGGCTTTGACTGCAATAGAGAAAAGTGGTTTTAATTGGTTCAAGATGCTTATCTCTCTCTCTTTTTTTTTTTTTTCTCTTTCTTTTTCCTAAGCGACATACTAAGGATTAATAGTTTGGTTTGCTTTCTGAGAAACTCTTCCCCTTCGGGTTCTGCTGAGTGGTTTTTTAAGTATTTTGAAATACATTGTTTCAAAATACTAGGAACATCCAGTGCTGTGGGAAAATCTCCTGTGACTCTTGTAAGACGTCAAGGAGGTCTAAGAGAGCTTCATTATACTCCTAGGAAGAGAACCCTCACCTGTATGATTGAATATCGCATTCTTTGTGTCTTACTGGGCTATTTTGATGTTGCTCCATGAAATACAGTGTTACTTGGAGTAAGCAAGATTAGTGAATGTGCCCAAAGCAGCTATTTTTCCTTCAGCTACAAAACTTCCTTTTTCCTGACTTTATGAATCGTTTTCAGGCAGGAAAATAATGGAAGATGCTTAGAGGGAGGAGAAGGGCAAGGAGCCTCCTTTTCCCTGGGCTCTGCATCTCAGATGTAAATGCTATTATTCACTCACACAAAAGAAAGGAATATGTGTTTCAGACGCAGGAAGCATCCTGGAGCAATTAAAGGAGGAACAAGAGGGGCTCTTTGTGTTCATTTCCAGGACTCAGCCACGTGCGGCTGCAGCACAGGGTCCTGGTGTGTTTGAGTGTTTGAGGGGTGTTGCAGCAGGTGCAATGCCTGGAACAGGCTCTCTGAGTGCCCTTGCAAGAGGTCTGTGCCTCTACACGACAGCAATGCCTTAGTGGTGTCACTGAATCCGTCTCTCAGAGGGCTGACACCCTCCAAGCAGCTGCCATCGGAGGTGTGTGGCATTTTTCGGAATGGTCTGCTCAGCAATTCTGAGTTCACTTGAAACATGCCTCTGCAAAACAAACTTGGCTCTGCTTTAGACATTGCTCCAGTTACCGAGTCAGTGCTGCAGTTTGAAGTGCTGAGCCAACCTGGTGTTTTAATTCAAATTTCATCTGAGCTTTCTTTGATCCTTCTCTTCTTAAGAAGAATAATCACCATCTTTAGGGTCTCTCTACACTTCTTGAGAACTTAGATCAAGGCTAGGGAGACAACAGTTTTCTTGAGTAAAAGTGAAAGGAAAAAGCTGAAAAATGTAGATTTTCTTGGAACAATCTTAAGCCCTTTATGTAAGTTGAGGTCATGATACCTAAATTAATGCGGTACAGAGTTCCCCATGCTATTGTATGCACTCCTTAGATCTTAGGCTCGCTGCATAGAAGAAAGCAGGAGCTTCCCACCTCCCCTGTGAGCGGGAAGGGATTGCAGTGAGTAGGAAGTTACCAAGTGTTAACAGCCAAGCTGATGCAGAGGAGGTGGCGTGCATCCCACTTTGCAAGTATGGAGCATATTGTGGCCTTCCTGTTCTAGGGGTGAAGTAATTCCTTCACAACTATATTTGTTGGATCGTAGCAAGACCTTTACCTAGAGGCATAATCTGTTCCTTAGGGCTTCTGCTGAATTCAGTTAGAGATGGGCTGTTGCCTTTTCCTTACTGTTTTTCTATCATAAGCACTAAATAAGGATCAAAGATTTACCTCTAGACTGGAGGTTTGGCAAGATTCTCATACTCACCTTTTGTAAAATAGGGCTGGTACTTAGCACAGGATATGCCCAATAGCTTTGGAATATTTATAATCATATTAGGTTGCGTAGAGGGATGTGACTTTGCCCTCCCCTCCCCCATACGTATCTATTTTTCTCATTACAAGAATAGTTATTTTTGTTTCAGATTTTTCAGGTTTAAGGAAATCACTGATTTATATAGGGCATGCTCAGAGGCTTAGCATAATCATTCCCAAAGTAACACGATTGTCTCTATTAGCATAATTTTGCCCTTACTCATTACATGATTCATATTCTTACCATTTTTTTTAGGAGACACAATTCCCTACTTTATTCGATTTGTCTTTTCTGAAAAATTGTTCTAATCTTTTTAATCATTCCTTATTTTTCAATTTGACCTTCAGATGTGACATGGGATATTTGCTTTCTTTCTGAGTAACTTCCCCTAGCTGAGATTGTGACCTGAGTCACAATAAGTTTTGTGAGGAGAAACTAGAACTGAAGCCTATGGCTCTCAGAAGCTGTGCCCACACTTAGCTTTCATTTTTGATTCCTAAGAGATAGAGTTGCATTCTGATCTTTAATCTCTGCCTTTTGCTGTTTCCTTCCAGTTATTAAAGGATTGTATTCCCCCCTACACCTTCCTAACTCAATCAGAAAGTACATATTATTCCAGTTTCAAATTCTGCAATGTGGGTGAGGGCATACAGACCTAAACAGAAGCTGAATGGACCATTTAGCAGACAGCAGTTTCATGTATCCAACTGCCTACACACAGAAACCCAACAGGGCTTAGCTGACACAAACTATGATGGGTTTCTTCAGGCTTGAAGAGTTTGCCATATCTTATTTTAGAACAGCTGCTACATAACTCTTGGTCATATGGCAGCCTTTAGGAAACTTCCTGTAAGGGGAAAGAAAACAACCCATCACTTAGAAGTTTTATATACATAAATATATTAAAAATGTATATAATATTTAAAAATATTATTTGAGGATGATTTCTCCAAAGAAAATATCATGATTTGGATGCCATTGGAAATCCTGTGTCCCAAGAAACCAAGTTAAACAATACGATTTGTTTCCTGTACACATGACTTAATAATTAAGGAAGGAGGAAGGAGATGGTGGAAATCCAAAGCTGCAGATTTTCTTTCACCGCTTCTTATTTGTAGGTAACTGATCCTAGGAAAATAATGCTCCATTTTCTATATTCCATATGCAAACTACTATTATGTTTTCAGCTTTTTGTCAGCCAAATATAATTGAACTCCTTTTCCCAGTGCTAGAACATTTCTGTGTGTTGCTCTAGTTTTTACATGGAAGAAAAGTGACAGAGTTTTTTGTTGTTCCAGTCAGAACACTGTATGTTCTCTGTCAGTCCCTTGGTTGTGAGAAGGGGCTGGGAGCTGTATTCCTTTGCTCAGTGGGACTCTTCAAGCATGTTTTTTTTGGTCAGAATCACAAGCTGATTCGAACATGGTCTGGACTGGCCTCTGCTTGGCCTCAGGAAGTCTTCATTAATACTCACTGCTGCTGAATGACTGATAACACTAAATTACAAGGAGAGAATGAAGTTTCATGGTGTCTAACTTCAGATATCTAGATTAGGTTGGAAATATGCACTCCATGGAAAGGGATTTCTTCATCTTGAACTCTGAATTAACTAACTAAAAGGAATAGACTTAGGCGGAGTGACTACTCTTGTTTGACAAAGCAATCAATACCTCTGCCTCAATTGTTGAAAGTCCCAATGGTTCTACTGAAGCCAAAGAATCCTCATTCCATCTTCACCATTGCAAAACTCCTTGTGTCCCTTTGTCCAACACGTTCAAAAAAGCAAAAATACACCTAAAGGGGCAAGAATTGGCTTTTATCAGAAAGGTTGATGTTTATTCCAGTTCGGTGTGGAAAATTGCTCTGCAGATGTCTTTGAAGAGTTGGGCTTGAAGCTTGAAGCTATTTTATCATCCAGCCATTTACTCATATTTTTCTCAGAACTTTTTGAAGTCTGTGAATGTATAATTTATGATGCTTCCCTCTGTCTTGTGACAATGAATGCCAATGGGCTTCTTGAAGCAGTTTATCCTTCGAGAAGCACCTAACTGAAGAGCTCACTTAAACTGTAGTAATTCTCCATTCTGCTTCCAGATCCACAAACTTAAGCACAGAACTTGCACAGATTTTCCTGACAGTGACATTTTGGTGAAAGAAAATCCTAGTGAATCTTCTGATCTCTCTTTGAGTCCTTAAACTTTTTTACTACATGAGCTACTTTTTCCTGGCAATACAATTTTGCTGACACTGGCTACTATTCTTACCCATCAGAGATAAACAGGGTTCATATGCTGCAGCTGGGGTAATAATGCCTGGTTTTGCTTCATTGCTTTCTGCCACTAGCACAGATACCATTCTGTAGAATCTTTCCAGTGTCATCGGAGAGTCCTTCCCATGTGAAAAACACGAGTGAGAATGTCCTTATATAGGGATGAGGCTTTGAGCTACCCTGATCTCATGCAAGATGTTCATGCCCATCAGGGTGGTTGGACTAGATGGTTTTTAAAGGTCCCTTCCAACCCTTCCATACCATTCTGTGATTCTATGATCCTGTGTTCCTTCTTTTGTGCACCTCTGAGAAGCGCCTGGCATAGTCTTCTCTATCCCGACACATAATATTGCTGTACACAGCAATTAAAGCATCTCCCTAGCCTTCCTTTCTTCAAGCTGGACAAACCCAGATTTCCTAGACTCTCTTTGCACACTTTTTTTATATTCCTACTATTTTATGCAAAAGTTTTTTCATTACATAAAAATCAGCATATGTAACATTCTTCTTTTGGATTATTACTATCTTTGATGTGAAGGGCCCATGTAAATATGGATACAGTGTAACATTTCATGGAAATACAGAAAGAAAACTGGATAAAGTTGAAAACTACATGGGCTAAAGCTTATTTTCGTTTATAGGGTTTTGTGGTTTGGGGTTTTTTTCACACCTCTCTTGTAATAACATTGCCATCTCCAGGGTGAAATGTATTTGAGATCATTGGATGAAAAGCATGCAGTTGCAGCAATGACCTCTTGCCAGCACGATGAAGAAAATGTTAGTTTTTTCCTGTATTATTCTAATAATTCTTTTACAGAGAGAGAGAGAGAGAGAGATAAATAACTGGACTCTTGAAAGGTTTCCTCTACTCTCACAAACTGAAAATCTCTTATTTCTTTTCTGTGGCAAGTGCACTTTAAAGAAACAAGAGACCATGAGCTACTTTGCCTTCCATTTAGCTGTGAACAAGTCCCATGACAAATGAGTACCCTAGGGAGACTCTGGAGTTAGTCACCAGAGCTTCCCACTGTGACTTCCCTGATGACTTCACTTTTATTATTGCATACCAGGACTATAACGCCAGAATGGCTGAGTAAAGCACACAGCAAATCCTTTACTCCCCTTACATACCAAGACAAGGTGTGCTGTAACTCTGTTATGTAGGAGATAAGATTTCCTTGGGCCAAGCTGCTTCCTTGGACTCCAGGCCTCTTGTCTCCACGACAGAAGTAACTCCTTTCTGGTCAGTGAAACAAATGGGCAAAATTCAGCTGAAATACAGTGAGTTCTTGCAGCATTGGGGCCTGACTTCGTGGTATTTGCAAGGAAGCACTTGTTGACAAAGTTACAGTTCATCTGATGCCTGGCTAGGTCAAGGCTAAGAAATGCTGTTAGTTGGGTACATTTTGAGCACTGCCACAGGCACAGGAAAATATGTACTGTTATGCTGTTGTATGTTGTATGTTCTGTGCCCATCTCTTGTGTACATTGATACAAATTGCTTTGGAGGAAAGTGCAGCTAAGCTTGCAGAACAGTTATGCCATACATTGTTCCAGAAAATGTTCCCTCTTAGTGACCACTGTATAGCTGGATTATGTCCTGAAACATAGGGGATTAAATAGTAGAAAGCTGAATTTAGACTTAAAAATGTGTATTTGAGGACTGTGCATCTTTGCTTCATTTGTGTAGCTTTTTCTGAGTCCTGTAATCTGCCTTGATGTTGCAACACACTGCTAATAAAAATGTGGAGGGAGTGGAAGGAGGAAATAGTGTATATTTACATCACTTACTTTTCAACTAGGTAATGGAGCTGTATCAGTGAAAAGGCTTGCTTCCCTGGGCTCCGTGGACTGCTAATGGAGACAAATGGATTCTTCCAGAGGGGAACTCGAGGTGGAAGCACCACTTTGCTGCTCTGACTCTTTCTAGGGTGGAGTTGGTCTTTCTCTCTCTGCTGATTTCACAGCCAACAGAAGCATTGACCTGCTGCCCAAAGCTGTCACTCCCACAGGTGACAATGGCTTCCACAATGCAATGTCTTTTTCCAGTGTTCTATGTGTGCGCATAAGAAACAGGGCCATAGTCTGAATTTTTTCAGTATCCACAAAGGGCCTTTGGGGAATGGGGAGTAAGCGTAGCAAGGTGAAGGGTAAATGCTAAGAAACAACACCTGGAAGTGAAGACATTGTATTTATTTGACTTGTCTGCTTACACTGCAACTCTGTTTTCCAGGTTTCGATAACAATCCCATATGGCCATGGCTGAACCATCTCATGCTACTTTTACTGACTTTTTAATATCTAACAAAATGCTTTGAATCAATACAGCCAATAAGGTGTGTTGGTGATGTTATATAAAGTAATGAATGATTAAATAAACCTAGAGCTAAAAATGGATTTCTTAAAGATTTTTAATCTTGATCCCCCTTCTGTTGCTAGATTTATGCTGTTACAATTAGCTCAGCTGGTGGCTGTTTAAAGGTACGGTGTATAGTGTTATAGTGATAGCTGGACCCAGATATGCTTTGTGTGTTGGCTTCATGTGATTAATTACAACACGAAGTACTTCTTCAGCTGGAGCCCTGTGGATAAACCTGGCTGGTTGTATACCTGCCTTAACCTGTTGAAAATGACTGCAGAAAATGTTAGGGAATGGCCTTGTGAGCCCATGGTATTTTGATTCATTTTAACAGTTGGATGTAGAAGGGTTGCTAAAAATGAGCTAAGTACAGAAATAAAGTAAGCCAGTCTGGGGTACAGCTAGCATTTAACATTCCTTATCTATATGACCACATAATTGTTGGTGCTAACCCCAGATTCTGTCTTGAGTAGATCTATCAGCATTTTTCCAGGGGAGGTAGTCCTTGAAGTATTTGTATATCACTAGGGGTGAAACTGTTACAAGTTCATCATTAGCATGCTCATAGATGCTTGTATTAAGACTGATGAAATGTGAAAATCCTGTCTGCAGCTCCTGGGGGTACTGGGGGAAGACAAGGGACCTCAAAGAAGCTAAAAGGGTGTGTGGTTCCCAGCCAACAGCTTTCCCCATCATGCTTGTTTTCATGTTTATTCCAACAGATTTGCATCCTCTTTGTCCATTCAGGGAAGTTTGCGAGATAAAACCAACCCTACCTGGTCATTTGGAAAAGGGCTGTTTCGATGAGGAGTGCAGCCCACCAGCTACATCAGAACCTCCATATTCAGTCTTTCTGAGTTGCTTTTTGCTCAGTTTCAACCGGGGCCAACCTGCTTACAGTAAACTCCTTAGGGAATCCAGTGCTCGATTGCCTGGTTTTCTCTTTCTACACGTGTCATACTTCAGGGGTGGCTGTAGGAAAGTCTAGGGAGCCAAGAAAACCCCACATTTCTTTCAACGTCTGCTCTAACATCATGTGATGGCATCTAATCCTTTTTTTCTGAGTTTCAGAAACCTCTGCTTTTATCATCTTTCCCACTCCTGCCGCCTTCTTGGGGTCACTTGCCTAACCAGCCAGCTTCCTCGCCCTTTCTATAGCACCAGAATCCCCAAGGTTATCTGTGTCATTCATAAAGGTGTGCCAAAGAAGGTACTCTCAACTTTTTGTCAGCATAAAAGGGGAACCTCTCCAGTGCCAGGCTTAGCCTACAGTCCACAGCCACCTCACAAAAGCAGAGTCATATATAGGTTCAGTGCCTTATGTCTGCAGCCATTGAATTCCAACCGTTTCATTTCACCCTGTATTTCTGTGCTCTCAAATCCCTGAATAGTATTTTGGATGGCATTGTCTGTGAATACGATGGCAGCATTTATGTAGTCCTTGCTGAACTGTAAGTAGATTAGACTAAATCAGAAACATCCTGAGACACACGGAGAAATACTGATTTTCAAGGATACATGTGAAAGTTCTGCTCTGTAGAGCATTTTATGACTCATTCAAAGAGATTTTCTTTTCCCCCACACAACACTTCATTCTCTAACTTCCCAAGTTGTTTGTCATCTTCTTGTTTTTCAGAAGATTTTCCTGTCTGAATTGCCATCAGGTGCCTCACCACCAGCAGCTCAAGAATCCAGTAATGCTGGTGGACTTTTGCACAGAGATTTCTGTCTGAACCTTCATCTTGTCTATGTTGCGTTTGATTTTTTGGATGAAATAAGTGGAAATAAACAGTAGAAAAATATTTTTTTAAAAGTTGCTTTACTTTATAATTTGGAACCTTACCACCTTTACTGTTTCCTGTTATGCAAGAAAGGGTAGTCTTGGGCGAAGTCCCTGTAAAGAATGTTGCTCCAGTGACTGAAGATTTCTTCTCTTAAAATAGTCTTACACTGTATTAGGGTGTTTGCTCCTACAAATACAAATTCAAAGTTGTAGGACTACTTTCAAATATAATACTCCAGCACAGTAAGTGTCTACTAGAAACTTTCTACTGGTGAAATGAGGTGAAGAATGAATACCATTTGTCAAAAGACAGTAGAGGGATTCAGTGATGGAGCAAAGTTCAGAAATTTGCAACTTCCAACTCGAATAAATGTGCTCACAGCACACCTTTGTCTTAAGTTATGATAATAGTAATGCTTATTTTTTCCCCATTTTTCCTTTGAGTAACTGCCAAGAATCTTACTTCGCAGTCTGGGGACAGCAGAGACTGTATTCTGCAATTAAAAGTTAGGGAGTTTTTAATGAGAGCGCCAAGGCTGATTCATAGTTCGAAGTTAGGCAGAAGGTTTCTTTTTCTTTCTTTCTTTTATTATTTTTTTAAATCAAAAGCAGATCATTCATTTTTATCTCAGACAAAAATATGATAAAGGCTAATTCATTGGGCAGGGAGAAGGAATGTAGGGAGTTACTGATGAAATTTAACTAAAAAAATTTAGAGGTCTAATATTTTATTTCATTTCAGAAATGTAATAAATCTTATAAAAATGCCTTATACAATTTCTCCTTGAAGATATTGCAATGTGATAGTGATGCCATGCCCTTGCCAGCCAATTTCTTGATTTGTTCAGCTTATTCCAATAATATCTACATTTCACGGGAGAGTATTTACATTCAAATCTTCCCTGAGATTTGTCATGCCCTGTTGTCATCATGTTTTCTCCTGTGTCACCTTCAAGGACTGATAGGGCATGAAAATCTGCAGGAATAAACAGGACTTGAAATCCCCAGTGAAAGAAGCTGTGCCTCAGCCCTGTGGGGAACTGAGATCCTTCACTCCCACCGATGTCATTAGCACTCCGGGAGACTCACCATTTTGGGGAGGATGCTCAGTGCCAGGCAGAATTAGGATGTAATTACCAATTTCAAGCCTGTGTGCAGAACCGTGTCTCCAGCCAGGCCATGGGAAGGAAGGAACAGGCTGGCTGCAGAAAGTCATACACAAACATCACCGGTTGCTTTTGCAGCAGTAGGTGTCCCTTCAGAGGGGAACTTTTCCATTTCTAAAGGCTCCTGCCCTATAATAATACACTAAAAAAAAGCACAGCTGTTCTCCCAGAGACACATATTCTCTTTAGCTAGTGTTCTTGATTCCTAGAAATGGAAAGGCATAGAGGGAATAAAAATGGCTGTGTTTAATCAGATTAAATGGGTATCTCATTAGTTATTCCACATAATTGGAATCTTTCAAAAACCAAAAGAATGGACCTCTAGTATAGCTTAGTTAAAACTGGGAGTTTATTCCTGAGACTGGGGCTAATAGGGAAATCTTAAAGACAGGTCTGGAATAGACCTGAGATGTTAAGAAGACAGTGATTGGACATTATAGTGTAACGGATCCCCTAACAAGACATAAATAATATAGGGTCTGTCTTTACAGTCAAGGAGAGAACAGTTTCTGTTTGCTGATTAACCAGCCAGATCAGATCACAGACTGGCAAGATGCTTGAAATATCCTTTAAAGAGACCTTAAGTTTATGGAAACACTTTGAAACTAGAATACTCCGTTTGTGGGGGGTTGTGGAAGAGGTCTGTGGGTATCATAGGCTATGAAACTGGACAAACAATTCCCTGAAGGGTTTTTTTTTTCTGAATGTTTTGTGTTTGGTTGATTGGATGTTTTTTGGGTTCTTTTGGTTTCAGAGTCTAAAAGTATTTTACAGTTGAAAGCAAAACCATTTCCGGGCATGTAGGATTTTCTTATTTCCTCAAATAATCTTATAAACTTACCATGCTTTCAAGATCGTAATAGAATACAGGAGGATGGAGTATGTGGTTAATTTACGTTTTCCATTTGTAATAGTGTAATGAATGTGCTAACTTTTTTTATGTCTAATGGAAGAAAAATCTGCCCCCCATCTATCACCAAGTGAGGATCTTCAACATCAGTCCTCATTTGAGCTATTCTGTGGCCCACAGGCAGCACTGGCCTCAGCCACAGCTCAGTGGCATCACTCCACACCTCGCTGAATATTTGAGCATAACCTTACCCTCTGTGTGCCTGAAGAATGCGAGTGTTTTTTTATGATATGTGCCAGAGTCCAACAGGAAGTAATTGCATGGTCTTACATGAAAATGTGAAAGATCTTGAGTAGAACCCTGTAGTTTTTCCATTCTTAGCTTGCAGGCCAATTTCCCTTCTGCTCCTCATAAACCGTGCTCTCTGCAAAGTGGCCAGTATGAGAAAAGAGGGGTCAATACCCGACAGACAACACACCTCCCTATCCCAAAAGGAAAAAGGATTGACGTTGTAATGTGATGTCAGTATGAAATGTGAGCACACATGAAAGGACATGGATGCTCAAATTGCCTGCTGCTAAGCATGCACCTGGGCACTACAGCTGGTCTGTGCTGCAAACCTTAAACCCCTCAGAGTGCACATTCCCCTTCTTCCTAGACAGCTGGAGGCAGTGTGGCTTGGTCCAGAAGCATGCCAGACCGAGGTCCTTGCAAAGTAAAGTCCTGCAACTTGAGCTTTCCTCCAAAATGCTGGCCCTCCAGCCCCTGGGAACCAACACTGAGGGTGGGTGGGAGGCTGATCCACTTGAACCACACTCACTGCTGGATGCAGGTACCACACAAGATGGTGTCTGAAAGTAACCCATGGTCAAAATTAGCAAATGCACAGCCCTGGCACTTCACTGCTTGTCAAAAAACTCCTTCCACTGGGCATTTGTTCAGACAGAGCCAGTCTTTGCCAACTAGGCCATGTTAAGCATCCCAACATTAGCATATTTCTATTAAAACACGTGTTATTTTGTTCAATTATGACATTTTGCTTCATTCTTAGCCTGAAGTGATATTTGAGATATCACCCCGATACTCCATAATTATAAAGATATACCCTATATATTGCACTGAAAAATTGTAAGAGCATACAGACCACTCAGGCATTCTGTGCTTTGAGTACAGCATAGAGAATAATTACGGTTTCTCGTATTCTCTGAGTAATTAATTTGAAGAATTTAATTATATTTTTCATATTAATTATTAA
Source organism: Edolisoma coerulescens (assembly GCA_013397115.1). Classification (NCBI taxonomy): domain Eukaryota; kingdom Metazoa; phylum Chordata; class Aves; order Passeriformes; family Campephagidae; genus Edolisoma; species Edolisoma coerulescens. Next base: position 1,934,268 of record VWZW01007927.1, read on the forward strand.
TGTATTATTCACCCAACATAGTCAGTTCATAATTCATAGATATATTATTCAAGTAATTTAGTTGATGAATTTCATAGTTTTGAATAAGTTATTCAATTTTTTAAAATTATTCACTCAGCTCTAGTAATGTCTGTTGACGCTTGAATATCAGCCATAGTATGGCAATTTCTTTTTTTGCAGGGTCTTGTGAACACCTGATATTAAATCCAAAAGCTAGTAAAATGCTGTCCATTCCTTAAATGTTCTTCTATATAAGGTTACTTTACAAATAAATGGCAGTTTAATGTGATTAACAAATTCAAATTTGGGATCTTTTTGCCTATTTACATTCAAACTTCAGTTTTCTTGCAGAACATTCTCATGAACTACAGGGTTTATTTGCTACATTTCCCCCTCATTTAAACTTAAATGGAATCCAGTCCTCATATTTAACATTTTACTGAGGCTAGAATTACACCAATGATGACATATCCATTCGTTAGTCTGTGAATTTTGTCATTAGTTTTATGCTCAGATAATTCTGCTTATATCAGGAAACTTCTAACCATGGAAGAAGAGAATAAGAAGTAAGGTTTCTCCAGTGTGCTGCCAGTTCATCAGGACAACTTAGCTTAACCTGAACAACAAGCGTACAAAAGGCCTAGAAAATTTCCAGGGAAAATAACGTGATCACACTGGGAGCAGCATCTCTGAATGTGTATCAGGTAATAATGTTGTTCTGACAGAGGCATAACACAAAGTATCATTTATCAAATCTTTCCATATCTAAGTTTAGTGATTGTATCACATAACTGGGGTCCTTAATGCTGGTGGAAAACCAGAAAAGGTTGCATATAGATATATATATGTAAGGCAGAGAGTGCCTTGTATGTAAGTATATAAAATAATGGTCAGTTCTGGGAAGTAAAAGAGCAAGTGAAAAGCCCGGAGTGAAATATACGTTATTCATTATGCTTTTAGGTCCATTATTCTGCCAAATAAAATGATTTCTATCAATTTTTTTTTTTTATGATAACATCTTTTCTTCTGAGAAAATCTGGCTCTCTATTCTAAAAAAGTTGCAACAACTTTAATTACATTCAAATGATTCTTGGAAAGGCTTTAGTGGTAAATATGGCACTATAGAACTGATCTTTGGAATGCAATGCATAGTTTGAAATTTTCTTCCCTGTACAAACCTCAGAGAGATTTCTTTTTAACAGCTCTGAAAACAATATTGCCACTTTTTTGAAGGAGCCCTCTAGACTACATTGGTTCCAAGTCTTCTGTATATTCATGTTCGCACATTTACCATTTGTGTATTGCTGTTTCACACAACTTCAGTGTCTATGTTAAACCCAAAACACAGAGGTATATGCCAAACCTTTTGTGGTTTCCAGATCCATTGTTATGATACAATATTCGAAAAGAAAAGTCTCCAGCTACAGGGTGCTTCTTTCACTGAGGAAAGTGTTTGCGTTTTGGGTTGTTACCTCGCTAGCAGGCAGTCCATATGGTGCTAAATCTTGTAAACTAACTATAACCAGGTATAAAATTCACAGGGAAAAATGTAATTTATCACAAGTGCACAGCTGGTGTCTGCTTCTAAGTGGTTGTTTCCTAATCTTATACCAACCTGTTCACATCCCTGGTATGTTATTGAGCTATAAAATCAATAACAAATACCGCACATGATTCCCTAAGAGATTAACCATTTATTCCAGCTGTGAAGAACAAATGAAGGTTAAAGCAAAGTAGCTGCTTTAAGAAAGGTTTTCATGAAATGAAACAAAGCATTTTATAGATTAATTTATATTAACTGCAATAACAACATAGAATGGCTTGTTTGTTTTAATTATGTTTGTTTCTTAAAGCAACTGACTTTCAAGCTCAGATTTACATGCAGTTTGCTTTCCCTGTGCTCCCAAAAGTGCTTGATATGTGATTTACATTTCTTCTTTCCCCTGAATGTTTCACAGTTTCTTTGCTCTTTTCTTTAATTGCAACTAATATCTCAGGGAGAATTGCCTGGGGCAGATTGAGCACAAACACCGAAAGCTGCAATGGTAAAAAGCTACAGTGAGCAAAATTGTCATGCCCTTTCTTCCTGGCTCACAGCTGTAAAAGCTGTGGATGTTTTAATGTGTGCATGTGCAACGGGAAGTAAGTGAGAGATCAGAGTCGTGGTGAGCAGCAGCAAGGGTGCGAAATGAGTGGGAAGGAGAGAAAGGGGGGAGCGAGCTTGCTGTGGGTGGGCAGAAGGGCATGGGGCTGGCGAGTCGCAGGGACCTGGTGGGCATCGGGGGAGAGATGCAGCCTGTGAGTGTTTCATGCTGGCCTGTGAAAAGGGGATTGGGGATGAGAGAAAATGCAAGATTTTGCAATATTCCTAAGGATTGACTGCTGGCAGCATCTAAAAGCCTAAATTTTTAAGCAAAATACAGCTCTTAGCCTTAGATGTGGTAGAACCAAACTGAAAGTAGTGATTCCAAAGGGGGAAGAAACGCCTTCTGAGTCAAATTCTTTGCTGTTTTATATGCAAAGATATCTGATATAATCTTGCCTACCTTTTACTTAGCAGCAGTAAAAAAAGATACTAGTACCATTTTAATAAACCTAAACATTCCTGTGGTGATCCTTGGATTTTTTCAACCCTCTGTATGAAAGTGCTCAGCCCTGTGTACCCGCTGCTCTACCTCCTTTTTCTCTGAGCTGGTTGCAATTCATCGTTTTGCATTGCATGAAGTTTGTAAAGGACTTTACAATGAAAGACACTTGGGGTGAGTTTACTTCAGCCTAATTCCATCAACCGCTGCTCCTTGTTTTGCTGAAACAAGATCAGAATTTGACCTCAAAACACCCCAGTGAGAGCAGTATTATTTATACTTGTTTTGTAAAAGGATAGATTGAAACACTGGGTTTAAGTGAGTTGCCTGAAGGCATGAAGCTTCTCAGTGCCATAGCAGAGGCTTGAATGCATGGATCCAGATGCCAGTGTCCTTGCATTAAATGGCAGATGAACTCTGCAATCAGGATTGTGCTCAGAAAAAATCTGCTGTCACCCATGGACTTAAAAAGCCAATTTAAGCCAGGGAAGAGTCAGATCTCTGCCTACTTTCCATGAGCAGAAAAGCCATGCTGAACTGCTTCTTTTCCTGCAGGTGTGACATTTGCTTATGGGGTAGGGAAAATCCTCTTTGGAAATGTCAGTTCTGCAGGTTTGGTGACAGTCACACCTGCAGAACAGACAGTGTAACAGAAAGCCAATTTTTTCCCCTCTCACCTCTGTGAAGACTACAGTTAAAAAAAAAAAAAAAGCAAAGGAAAAAGAGAATTCCCAAAGAAAAATATGTGCCAAGTTTAATTTCATAATTTTCTTGGTTTACTCTGTTTGTAATTTAATGCTTTAATTATAAAGGTTTATTATAACATTTTAATTGTTTATTCATCGATCTGAGATACTCCATGGAATTCCTTCACTGGGATCATTGCAGTAAAATTACAACACACAGGAGACAGATCAGGCTTGTAACACTGGCAGTCTCGTGGGTGCTAAAATATCTTCAAAGTCAACACATTTGCTGATGGGCAATAAGAGAGAAGACAAAAAGTAACTCCTCCTCCAGTCCTCTGCTATTTTTAGTGCCTCTGTGGTTGTCTGTACACTTTTTTCGTGTAGGCTGCTTTATCAGTCATGAAGATAACTGAGCTCAGCTCCAGCCTTGGTGGCATTATCTCAGGCTGTCATAAGAATACACTGAACTCTGGAAAGCTGCATGCTCATTGTAAATGATGGTCAGAAGAGACAGCACAATGAGGGTACTTCCATGTCTTTTGTCACGCTTATTCCGTTTTCAGATGTAATGTCAGAAGTCTGATGCACTTTAAAGATTATGCTAGATTTTTTTAACTGTTTTGCAGTAAGAAATTTGATGCAGTGGATACTGAGAAGAGCTGACAAAGAAATTATTTGATGTTCCTTTTAAGCCTGTGGAAAGTCTGCTCTCAGACTGTAATTTCCTGGAATTTATTATTCACAATTATTCACTGTATTTTGTTTTGGCAAATCTTTTTAACTCTGTTTTGATCATTCACAGTCTGCCATGAATAATCATCATTTCAAACTGGAGCTGTTGTGATAGGTCAAGAGAAATATGGCACAGTCATGTTTGTGACTTCAAATGGAAGAAACCACTTCTAGTGCAGCATTTGCAAATGTGGATATAAAATTTGGCACCTGTAAATATTCATGTACATACACTTGCAGCTATGCTCTGGGCTTGATCCAAAGCCACTAGAGGTAACAGAAAGAATGAATATTCATGTTGGTAAAACTTAATTCCTAGATGGTTCACTGAAAGCAAAGGTAAAGAGAAAGCAATATAGACAAAAATGCATTAATGCCACTAAATGTTTACAGGAAAAAAGACCTACTTATTACATTCAGATCCAGGTGGGGTATTTTTGCTTATATGTCAGTGAAATAGCACACATGCACACGAACATGATTACAGTCTTTCTTTTAGGACTTTCTTTCCAAAACACAGAAGCTTTGTTCCTTAACAAAGAGAAGTTAGGAAAAAGCTAGAATTCCAAAATATGTGAATCTGGTCCAGCAGAAAGGAAGCTTTTTTTTTTTTTTTTTTCTTTTTCTGTGTATAACAGGAAGCTAAAAATGTTGGAGAGTGTCATTTGGTTTATTACACTTTCCCACAAAGCTCAGTGCATAATACAAGCAAGAGTCAGCAGCTTCACTGTGGGTAGTGATGCTTTCATTTTCTCTTAGGACAGGCACCTAATCTCCCATATACGTGAAATTGTGTACATTTCAGTCCTTCAAACTGAGCAACTGAGCAGAGCAACACAACGAAAGAAGAGTGCATCTGATAGGTTTGGGTCAGCTGTTACTACTTTGTTAATTTTTATATTCTTTTCTTCTCTAACAGAAAGGTAGAAAAATAATTTTATGAGTTAAATTCTCTTGGATGAGTCTGAATGGGGAAATGCACACCTAGAATGCTGAAATTTCTCTGTAAGGCAGAGGCTGAATTCTAGAGATGCAGTCATGTGACATTGGTTTTGCTTGACTTGTGTTCATGCGATGGCAAGTAGCCATCTTCATGCACCACTGTTATGGCACAGCCTTCAGCTGTCACCATCCCAAGGTACCAGGAAGTCAAGTTCAGTTCTTTCATGAGAAATGAGGTGTCAGGATAGAATATCACTCGTACTAGACCACAGAGCTGTGTGCTATACAGAGATCTATCACTCCTGTGATCAGATAATTAGCAGATTTGGTACTTGTAGTACTATACACCCTTGTAATTTGCACAATCTCAGGCTGAATGGAGGGGTTCCCATGCTTACATCTGCATGTCTAGCAAAACATGACCATGTACAGTTGGGAGAACCTGTCATTCTGTAGCTCAAGTGCATGGGCTCTATTACCAGCTGGCATAAATGTCCCACTGCCACTTACAAAGAGCAGTATTGTCTAGGACTGAGTTCTTATTTCTTTATAGGCTGTTTAGAGAAAGAGAAAAAGTAACAGGACATCATTTAATATCCTTTCCTTTCACCAAAAACTCCAGAAGTACTGAATGGTATGGTTCTGTGTACAAGGGAGGGTTTGCCTGATGTAAAAGAAGAGACTGAACACCAAATACAACAAATTCTATTGCAAAAGTGAACAACCTCCTGCTGTAAGGAAAGGAAGCACCTATGAATGAGGAAAAAGATGTATGCATATGAAACTAATTCTTCTGCCCAAGGCTAGTTTGTACTCAACACAGAGTATTCATAATCTATAAGTCAGACTTGATAACCCTGAGGTTTGCGTATGGTCTTCCCTGTTTCAGCTTCCAGACATGAAGAATAATGTCCAAATGTTGCCACAGAATTAGATGGTTTCAATTAGACAGTGACAGTAGCTCTGCAAGTTTGGAGCAGTCTCCTCATTTGCATTCCAACCATAGGGCTCTGGAAGTGCCTAGAGAAGAAAGCAGATTTTTTCTTTCCCTGTCACTGCCTCTACCACCAGCTTTATAAACTGTATGACAGCATATTTTTTAGAATATTTTGGTAGTTTCCCTTCCAACAGGTGTTCTTTTGCCTTGACAAATCTGAAGGTTAGCACTGGGCAGGTGTGAAGCTGCAAGGGGTATAATTGCTGCAACTGACAGTGAGGAAAGCAGCTCTTCAGTATGATTCCTGATTAGAAAGAAGCATCTTGTGTGAACCATGGACAGTTGCATTGAACTCTAAATAACGTGAAATGAATTTTTGATTCTCCCAAAGTCCTTGAAGTTTAATGTGAGAGGAAGAGCTACCTGGTATTCCTAGTCTTCCTTCTAGTTCAGAAATGCCTTTCCTCTCAAATTGGGACAAAAAGTCACAAATTCTCTCAAGATGCCATTTCCAAATAATTTCCCTTCAGAGATATCCAAGTATTTCCATGACTTGCTTAATTTAGTTTAGAGTAGAGAATTCCTTTTTCACTTGTTTTGACTTTTATATAACCAGCTATGGGTAATGAGGTTTTTGTTGTACGTGATAAAGGTTCATAAAATCACAAAACAAACCAGTTGCATGGACAAAGTTCTTTCACCTTGTCAAAATGAAGTATTCCAAAAATCTTGTGTAAAAAAAAAAATAAATGTGTATTCCAGAAAATGTTTGAGGCAATTGAATCAATATTCTCCAATGTTTTATCTGTAAAAATAGTAAATCAGCTTTAAAAAAAACTGAAGTAAAAAACAGTGGTTGTGCAATATTTTCAGAGGGCCTGAGAGATACAGTAGGTCAAAATGTAATATCACTGAAGCTGGTGGAAATTTTGTCAATTACTATAACATGACTCGTGTTCTACCCTGCACTTGTGAAAATTCAACATTATCTACTTGATGGCCCAGAAAACAGCGTATATATGTACATATCAGCTGAGGATGCTGTACACTGAAGTGCAGCAGCTGAGATTGTGAATATTGCAGTCCAAATGCATAAATTAAGCTTCATTATTTATTATTTTAGTCCATCATGATGAACTATAAACTAAGTCTGATGAGCGATGCCCCTTTATGGCTACTCTGGATGCACAGTGGGTGGATCTGAATGAGATGCTGATTTTGTTTGAATTTCCGCCCTTTTGTCCACAGGACTTCAGTTTTGGCATTGTTTGCCTTTGCTGAAAAGTTCATTTCTGTTTCAGCATCTGTTCATGGACAGGAGTCTGCTTCTGCTTTTTCTATGGTACATCTATTGTTGTTTCACCACTATAAGTGTTTGTTTGCTGCTCCTGCTTGCTTTCTGCAACAGCTATGCTCTTTCTTATTTCTGCTGTACCAGACGTATCTACATGCAGCCAGACCTCTGCCTCAAGCATTTAATTTATTCTAGCAAGGAATGGTCTTCATTTTCGTTCTAAATTAATCTCCTTTTTACACAGATCTGTTGTGATAATCCTACCTTTTCTACTGTATTGTATTTAAATTACAGATGCAGAAACAAGGCAGTAAGGAAAGAAGAAAGGTCAAAAACAGTAAAAAAATTGATTTCCTAGCATCTTAAGATTTTTTTAAATCTACTTCTGGTGAGAGGTAGGTGTGGGGGAAGTTTCTTTTTTCCTATTTAATGTCAAGTCATTTGGCATTTGTAAGTAGTTGTAAAGCTTCTCACAAGGATTCAGCTGCATATCCCAAATCCTACTGATAATAATAGGAAATATATAATCAAATCTTTGCACAAATATTTAAAAATAAAAAGAAAGTATCTATTATTCAGTGTAATTTTTCCTTTTTTTCTCTTTTTTGTTTTTTTTTTAACTTGTTTGTTATCAGAAATTATGTCCTGCAACTTCCAGATCAATATCACAGAATTAAAAGTCTTTCTTAACAAGGTTTCTGTAAACTGCTCAAAGGCAACTTTAATGTCTTTCCAAAATGCTTTCTCCAGTTGTTTTTTTTTTTTGTTTGGTTTTTTTTTTTTGCTAGAGAAGCTATTTGTTACTGCAAGGTGCAGTGGTGTTGAGCAAGTAAGGTTTTCATGCAGCACCAGATGCTTCAAGTGCTCGTGTGGCTTCAAGTACATCTGAGTTTTGCTCCAAGAGATGATAGAAGCGCACTAACTGTGATCTTCTCTTTAAACAGCCCCTGCTCACAAAGGAAACTACCTGAGATAACAAATCAGTGTCAGAGATCACACTGCAAACCAAAGAAATAGCCTCCTGGGCTGAAAGCTACTTAGTCATGCAAAGGATGATGTTCAGATAAATAACTGTCATCTGCTAATGCTATTTGCAATAAAATGCTGGAATGTTGAGGCTACATCTATGATAGTACACTGGATAGTGCAAGGGCTTGTTTTCTTGTTCCAGTGTTAGTTGGCACAGTCTGGACGCCTTCCCATTGCTAAGTTCTCTTGTCTGCAAGGCAGCCGGCTAATAACTAAGCTACCAACTGGGGACAAGTGGAGAACGAGTCCTTGCTTTGTGGTGGCTCCCAAATTTTGCCCAAGAAATTTTTGGGAAAGGCTTCATTTGCTGGGCTAAATCTATGCTAATGACTGTTCAATTATGAAAGAATATGAGCAATGAAATTCCCAAGAGCACCACTTAGTTTATTAGAATGTATGTTCCTTATAATTATATCCTAAATAAAAGATCTGTTTTCAGGGAAGAAAGTGTTTCTTAGCATACGCTCTCCACTGCAAAAGTTGCCTTTTACAGTCACCTTCCCCTCTATGTGTTGTCTGCAGAGAGCAAATAGTAATAAGTTCACACGAAGAACATTGTACTTACTATTCCCTATGTTATATGAAATGTGCGGTTTTACCCGTGCATCTTTAGAGGCTTCTGAAAGAGAAAAGCAGCCTGAAGTCTGCTGGGAATATGCTAATTAAGAGACGTGATTGAAATGTTAATGAAGATAGTCTAAGGCTGACAAAGGAAGATGTCTTAATCCTCCACACTACCATGAGGTCTTTCATTGCCCAGTCACAGCAGAGAAAAATCAAAAGAAATTGAAATAGGCGGAGACCCTGCCCATTGTTGGCTAAGAGTCTGCCCTGTGTCTCTAATATTTGCAGTCAACACTGGCAGAAAGCTAAAGCAGAGCTCTGATACTGCTCCTGAGCATGCCAGATCAGAGACAGACTTTTGAGGCTAATTAGTAAACCTCAAATGCTTGTAACAATGAATTGTTAGCAGCAGCCTTAGAAATTTATTTTTCTTTTAAGCAGTTTGTATCTTTGTTCTGTTACTGCAGATCTCTGTTTTAAGTAAACATGCCATTTAAATCTTGTCTAGAAATAACACGGATAACCTGGCAAGACATTACACTTTTAAGAAATAAAATCACAGAAACACCTAGTCACAGAATGGGTAAGCCTGGAAGGGACCACAGAGGATCACCTGGTCCAACCTCTGTGCTCAAGCAGGGTCATCCTAGAGGACATCACACAGGATTGTGTTGAGATGGTTCTTGAATATCTCCAGTGACGGAGACTCCACAGCCTCCCAGGGCGACCTGCTCAGTACTCAGTCACCCACACAGTAAAGAAGCTTCTCCTCCTGTTCAGGTGGAATTTCCTGTGCATCAGTTTCTGCATGCTTGTCTCTTGTCCTATTGCTTGGCACCACCAAGAACAGCCTGGGTCCATCCTCTTGACACCCTCCCTTCAGACACTTACAGACATGGATGAGGTCCCATCTCAGTTTTCTCTTCTCAAGACTGAACAGGCCTAGCTCCCTCAGCCTTCCCTTTGTAAGTGAGGTACTCCAGTCCCTTGATTATCTTTGTCACCCTCTACTGGACCTGCTCCAGGAGCACCATGTCTTTCTTGTAGAGAAGAGCCCAGAACTGCACACATTTCTCCAGATGTGGCCTCACCAGGGCTGAGCAGAGGGCCAGGATCACCTCCCTTGACCTGCTGACAATGCTCTTCCTAATGCACCCCAGGATATCTTTGGCCTTCTTGGCCACAAGGACACACTGCTGGCTCATGGACAGCTTCTTGTCCACCAGGACCCCCAGGTCCTACTCTGCACAGCTGCTTTCCAGCCGGTCAGTCTCCAGCCTGTCCTGGTGCTTGAGGTTGTTTTTCCCCAGGTGCAGGACCCTGAATTTGCCTTTGTTGAATCTCAGGCAGTTCTTCTCTTCCTACCTCCATCTCTCCAACCTGTCAAGGTCCTTCTGAAGGGCTGCACAGCCCTCTGGGGTATTGACCACTCCTCCCGGCTTTGTGCCATCAGTGAACTTGCCGAGGAGCCATCTGCTCCTTCATCCAAGTCATTGATGAACAAGTTAAACAAAGTATTGAATCCTGGGGAACACCTCTAGCAACAGGTCTCCAACAAGATCCTGTGACACTGATTACATCCCTCCAGGATCTGCTGTTCAGCCAGTTCTCAAACCACTGTCTGCTCATGCAGTCCATGCTTCCTGATTTGCCTATGAGGATGTTGTGAGAGACAAGAGACATTCTTGAGTTGGGAGGAAGCGATGCTTGAATATCAACCAGTCTCTTGGACCCCTCTACCCTGCAGGACCTGTTCTCATGGGATTGTTCTCAGAAGATCCCCAAACAGGCTAAAGTTAACTCTCCTGCAGTCCATGGTTACAATCTTGCTGCCCTTCGTCCTCCTCACCCGATACTGAGCTCCACAGTCACAGTCACTGCAGCCGAGGCTGCCCCCAACTTTCACATCCCCAGCAAGGCCTTCCCTGTTTGTAAGTATAAGGTTGATCCTTGTGGGATCCTCTTCTACCCAGTCAGAAAGTCATCAGAGCTTTCCAGGAGCCTCCTGGAGTGTTTGTGCTTTACTGTCTTGCTTCTCCATCAGATGTCAGGGTAGTTAAAGTCCNGATTGTTCTCAGAAGATCCCCAAACAGGCTAAAGTTAACTCTCCTGCAGTCCATGGTTACAATCTTGCTGCCCTTCGTCCTCCTCACCCGATACTGAGCTCCACAGTCACAGTCACTGCAGCCGAGGCTGCCCCCAACTTTCACATCCCCAGCAAGGCCTTCCCTGTTTGTAAGTATAAGGTTGATCCTTGTGGGATCCTCTTCTACCCAGTCAGAAAGTCATCAGAGCTTTCCAGGAGCCTCCTGGAGTGTTTGTGCTTTACTGTCTTGCTTCTCCATCAGATGTCAGGGTAGTTAAAGTCCCCCGCAAGAAAGAACCAGTGACTGTGACTATGAGGCTGCTTCAATCTGCCTCATAGTCCAATGACCTCTTTTGTGGTGTTCAGTATCTGAATGCAATTATACACAGCAGTCAGCTGGCAAAAAAGGAGGACCTCCACTGAGTTACATGAGTTTAGAGCTGGTAATACAGTTTTCTAGTAGAGGATTTGTTTGAAATCAGTACTAACCAGGCAAGACTTTTTTGGCAGGAGGATCTTAGCAAGAGAGTATTTGGATTGGTGGCTTTAAAAATGCACTTATATTAATTTATCTGTGTAGCAGATGTTCCTGCAAATCTTATGTGCTAGGTTACTATGTGGCTTTGGGGGAAATTGCCAGTTTTTTTGTTCTTGAAGTTGAAGGAAGACAAAATTTTATCTGCTCTATGAGCCTGTACTAGAAGTCTTGAATCTGATGCACTTGCATCTCTGAATTGCATCTCTGAGGTGACCTGTTACTGCTGATAATTCGAAGTCCAGGCTACAAATTTTTAAGGAAGGTGTGTTATTTCAGACTACACCTAGTGCAGGCTGTGGACTAAAACTCCATTAATATTTGAACCAGGTTAGTTGTGCTTTTGGTGTCCATCTTTCAGTTTTATTTCATCTAAAAGGGGTGGAGACTCATTTAATCTTAGACTGCTACATAGTGTGAAATGAGTGGTGTGGTACATGGGAATGATTGACCTATTCTCTTCAAAAGCACACTCCTGATCTGAACTAAACCACCAAAACTAAACCATGCACTCTGTCCTTGAACTGTTGTGAAAATACAGTCTCAAAATTTATCAGAGATGTCACGGTGATTTTGTTGTCATTATTCATTGAAATGAACAGAAACAGGGGACCTAAATCCTTTAGAAAATAATTCTAAACCAACCATAATGTCCTTTGCAGTCTTAAATCTCTCTTTGGAACCCTCCAAATAATAAGTGAAATATGAACAGAAAAAAAAATCTAATTTTGCAGTACTACAATTACAGAAAAAAATAGTAAAGCAAATACAGTTGAACTAATGTCCTCGTATCTTTTAAAATTAAAGATCATTTAAAATTAACTGACACTGGTATTTATTTGTTTGGAGCACTGGGATTTTTGGTTGGTTCATTGAATTGAGTGTAGATTTTTGTTGCTCTTCTTTGCTTTAAATTCTTTATGTAGTTGACCTTTCTGGCACAGCAGTTTGGGACCACCACTGATGAAATGTTATTAATATCTTAGCACAGCTACATTAATAATCCAAAGGAAACACAGCTAAACATGCTCTTTCCAACTTGCTCAGTGACTTAGCACCAATGGTGTGCACAGCTTGTGTAGGTGACCTGTTTTCAGCAGGAGCCCTGGATACCCTCATTCCCCATGGTGAAGGAAAGGTGATTTTGTTGGCTGTATCATCTTGGACTGACACCATATTCGAGGCAGAAGCTGTTTCCCAGCACAACTTTTGTGAGCTCAGGGTAGCTGACTTTGCTGGAACATCAGTTGCAGTGGATGCTTTGTGCCTCTGAAAACTCAGTGTCAGATTTACACAGACCTCTGAATGACTGGGCAGTTTAGAAGATGCACTGAAAGAGATCTGAAAACTGCACACAGATTCTCTGGCAAGGCCAGTGAGAGAGCACTGAGTGCTTTGCCTTTCAGTCCTTTTTCCAGATCGCAGGATGGATTACTTCATCTTAATAGCTCATATGAACTGTTAATATTATTAACATTTATTAACCCCTCTTGCAGACTGTTAATTAAGTAATGCAGAGTCAAACCTTAATTCCTTTGGTGCTGACTAAATATCTCTTCCACTTGACACAATTTCATTTATCGTTACCCTGTGTCCCTTGTGTTTAATTTCCAGATGAACTAAATGACTGTATTTGGTATTTAAGATACCACATTAAAAACGGCTGTGAACACAACAAACATAAGTGGCATTACCAAGAGTAGTCACGGTGAAGCCAATAAACAAACCTGACTGTAGGAAATTGCATCCTCAAAAGTGTGAGGAAAGAACCTTGAGTAAGTCTGTCTTTTAATTTAAACTTATGAAGAATAGCAGTTAATAAGCCTTTGCTGAAATGTGGCAATGTTCTCCACATGTGACAGGTTTAAGTTTACACATAAATGCTGGAGTAAATGGATGAGCTGATTGCCCAGAATGTGATCCTAAGTTATGGTAACCCTTTACCCCAGCTTGACTTTCTACTATATCATGTGGCTGCAAGCCTTACCAGAGCTAAAGGAATGACTTGATGAATGTGCTTTTGAAGCAGTTAAGCTAATGCTCCCATAAACCTTGGAGAAGTATGCAAATGAGTTGCTCTTCTGGATGCTGATAAAAGGTACTATTAATAAATAGAAAATAATTGTTTGGCAAGCAAGATAACCTTTTTCATGGTTGCTGTTATGCAATAAACAATATCAGAAGTTTTAAAATCCTGGTAACAGCAACACTGGGAGAGTGGTGCTTCCCCATCTGGAATTTTGCAGTGTTTTCCAGAGGTGGCTTTAAAGGTCGGCTATGGCAAAGAAAGAGAAGATAGGTTCAAAGATGAATAAAATCTGCCTCCTAGCTAACCACCCTCTCAGTTGTCCTTTGGTAGGTCTGTCTTTTCCCTATTTTTTCGTAGCTGTGATCCTTGAGATCATGATTTTCTGTACCGAGGGTGGAAGGGATGGAGAGGAAACAGAAAACAGGTAATGTTCATCCTACAAAACAGAAGATTGTCACAAAGCAAACATGTACCAATTTTTCCTTGTCTTTCACAAACATTATTGAGAAAAGCTTCCCCCCTCCACGAAGTAAAAATACTTGTGGTGAAATACTGAGAAAAGTACTGCACCAGAGCAGAGCTTGTTGCGTTGGCGTATCTCACAATTCAAGATGGAAAAGGGCAGAGCAGACTTTCTTCATCTCTATAAATAACATGCTGCTTTTTATCTGTGTTAAAAGATTTACAGAATCCTTTCTTTTGGCACTTGATCACTCTAGCTGGCAGTAGAAACACAGGAACTTCATGAACAGAGAAAATCAGAGGAGAAGAAAAATGGCTCTGCAGTCCTACTGGGATCCATTACCGTGGCAGCTCGGCCTCTCGCACATTAAGTATTGTTCCTTGGGTTTTTTTTTTCCCCTTTATAGCCAACACCAGCACAGTGAACACAGAGGAAAGGAAGCCAAGTGTTCAGATATTAAGGGAAAATTAAGTTTTGACCCATGAGTTTTCTAGACCTTGCCTCAGTGTTTCTAGCCAATCCCAAAGTGCTCCGGTTGTCTACACTAAAGCTCTTGCAGTTACTGAAATAGAGGCCAATCAAAACAGATCCTGTGGGCAGAAGAAGTGCACTGCTACATGAAATGCCTTATTTACTACCAAAGGCACAGATTTGATATTAGAACTGACAGCAACATTTTAAAACAACTTTCATGCAGAATTTCAAAATGGATTTTTAAATTAAAGAACATATTTCAGAAAAATGTGACAGTGAAATCCAAAAAGTTTTTTAATTTTGCCTTTTATTTTTGCCTTTTATTTTTTAGATTTTGACTCCTTCCTTCCCTTTACTGAATCCCACGCTGTTTTCATTAGCAGAGCTTTATAAGATATGCAATATCCCAGGAAAGGAAGGCAAGGCAAGGCAAGACAAGGCAAGGCAAGAGATATTCAAAGGAAGGGTTTCAGCCATCATAAAGGCTGAAAAATTGCCTTTTATTAGAAAAAAATAATTGAAAGACGTCATGTAAACCTTTCTCAGTTACAGTGAGACTGTAATTTGATGATTTTCACTTGGTTATGTGGTTGTGAGCTGGCTATCCTGGTCATTTTCAGCCTATATCTTGACTAGACCTGATGCTATTAACAAGACTAAAATTTTTTTATTCCTGTTCTCTCTACCATAGCTGCTTTCAAACAAATTTTACTGGAATTCATATTAGCAGATTTTCTTTTTCACTATTATTTTTTTTAAAAATTTCAATATTATAAGATATTATTTGGAATGTAAAATTATATACACAGGAAAAATATGAAAATTAGACCATCTTGTTATCAATAACCAAAAAACATTTTTCCTCTAACCCAGACCAGATATATGGTGTATAATGGTCACATATTTTATATTGCACTCTGTTCAACTCTATGTTTTTGTATCAAAATCCAGTCATGAAGTCTGTCCACAGAGTACAGTGTGACTTTATTAAAGCTGACAGTGAAATAATCTCTCTTTACCTATAGTGAATGCAATTATGAGCTGCTCCTCTCCATTTCTCTCTCTTGGCTTTCTGAACTTCTTTTTTTCTACCAATTTTTCTGAATTGTACAATTTATTTTTCATTCATCGCATTCAAACACCTGACATTAGAAATGAAAATAAGAAAATACCGTTGTTCTGTCAATGTGTTTTCTAGGAATTCAGTGGACACTGGGTGGTGTCACTGACACTCCCTCTGGGCTGCACAGACCTTGACACCAGATGGGAAGTGTGTCCCTGCCAGTAAGTAACAACAGGGACTTTGGCAGCTGCAGGAAAGGAATTCCCCTCTTTGCTGTGGACATTGTACTGCACCTTTAGCGGTTCCCTTAAACAAAGCTCACCTGGCAGCAGGGCTGATGAGTTCAGCAGGGATGACACGGGAAACAAAGCTAAAACAGGACAGGAGGTATCAGCCAGCAAACATGCCTGGAAAGAGAGTGGGGTTGGGAGAGCTGGGAAGTGGGACTGCTGCTTGTGAGACAGTTTGTTTGTCACCAAAAGCAATTATTTCACCTCTATTTGGCATAAAAGACCTGGTCATCTGGAGAAAACGTGGTTATCTTTGTGGTTCCATGAAATCTCACTTTTTCCACCGCAAGACACTAGTACTTCAGATTTGCACAGCCATGAATATATGTTTTTGAGAAATCATAGATTTTTGACATCAAGTTATTCTAAGATTGTCTGGGTAAATGTTGATTTACCCCAGATGATATATTAGTTTTTTTATTATTTTTATTTTTTAAACTAGCAGCACTTTTAATTCAAGTGATATGACAAGAAGACTGAATTTTCCCCTTACAATTCTTATTTTTGTAGTCACTGTTATTTCCTGTCTTTCTCTACATTTGAAGAAACAACAACAAGATTTAAATCACCAAAAATATGGTGGTTTTTATGATTACTTTGCCAAGATTAGTTAGTCTTTATTGTAAACTTTTAAAGTTAAATACCTGGATTTCATATTTTAAAAAGAACATTGTTTAATACAAGTAGATTACAAAGCTCAAAAGATTATTGTTAATAAAAGGAGTAAGATGACTTTTAAAAATTATTAGAAATATGGCCTTACAAATGTTAGACTCAAGTACTATAGAAATACTAATTTCACTGGATGCATTCCACTTTCTAGAACTAATTCCATTTAAGTAAATTAAATATATTCCATTTTTCCTCTATAAAAGTTAAAAGAAGCTTACAGCTTGTTAGGTATTTCTAATTTGATTACACACTTTTACTGGATGTCTTGTTTAAGCACCTGCTCATGTGAGAACTATCTCATTGCCTACCTGCTAAAGTGATTTTTGATATAGGTGACTTGCAGTCTGTAGGATTGAGTCTAATGCTCGATACTAATTTTTTTTAACTCTATCTCACCGCCTACATTAGAAGAAGAGTGTGAAATCTGGCCATTTCAGCTTCTACAAGCAAAAACCAGTTAATTGATCACAACAGTAAAAAGAAAGACTGGAGAAATTTGGTCATAGGTACTGATTCAGAAAGATGAAACTTCCATAGATTGAAGAAGAAACCAGTATGTTGAGAAATTAGTGTATCGAGCCTATACAATAACACCACAAATGCAACAGAACTTAAATGGAATATGGAATTAGAATAATATGGAGTTAGAATAAGCCTGGAGCTAGCTGTACAGTGATGAATAAATCCCACAAAATGCTTATCTGGAGTTGTCCTTTTGCTTATCAGGATTTTGACAATATGCTTCACCATGATTTCAGGCATACCATAGCTATTGTGAAAATCCTCTTTCTTTTGCTACTCCAAGATTTCTGTTCTTACAGATGCTAATGAAAACTTAGAGGAAATGAAAAAAAAAAAAAAAGAGAGAAGTAATTATAAGCTTCCTCCATCTTTCCTCCTTGATTCTGAAAGTTGGAAGAAATTCTCAAATATTCAGACATAACTTTATCTGTTTTCCATCAGTCACCAAAATCCTTCTGAAAACATGAGGGGAAACGTTGTAGAAAATATTAGTTTTGGTCTAGCAGGCTTTGGTGGTTTTGTGGCATGCTGATTTAGTGAAGTAAAAGAAGTTAATTCTAAGTATTTGGCTGTAGTACTAAAACATTTTTTTTTGTGCTTTGGTTTTCTGAGGTTTTTGAGGTAATTAGGTCACAAAACATAACAGTATGATCAAGACCTCCATTTGGATGCAGTTAGAGTCTAGCATAAAGTCTTGTAAAGTACAGAGGATATGCTTTCCAGAACAGTAGTTTATGCAAATGGCACTGTATGCAAGCATTTTTTAATAAGGCAGCAGGTCTGTAATTTTTGCAGCAGAAGAAAGAACTGTGCATCTAATGCTAAAAACGTTACCCTTCAAAGATGGTTTCCTTTGATCTTGAACCCTGGCATTGAAATTGTACATGATAAGAATTTGATATTTAAGGTTTTAATTATTTAAGTCTTTCTTGTTTTTAAATTTTCTGGACAGTGTATCTCAGGAGCATGTAACTTTGAAATGTTACACCAATTGATTAGCATTAACTCAAGTAAAAATACTGAACCATGACATTTAGAAATGTAATCTTGATTCCATTTAGCAGTTTCTGGCTGGTATCTGAAGGATATGCTACAAAATTAAGCCCTGATGACAGCACCAGAAAGAAATCCCTAAAGCACTTGGTAGGTTTGGGTTTCTTTTTTGGGTGTGGAGCAAAACTAGTTTCAGAAAAAGTGAAACTTACCATGTTAAAATGCTGATAACACTTTTTTCCTCAACGTTTACAGTTTACCATCGCAAAAGCCAAACCAAAATGTTTTAAGAACCATTTTGTGACCCTGGGCTTTTGCAAAATTTGCAGGTTTTGTTGTTAATGCTCCCAGCTCATTCTCTTACCCATGCTTGTGGGTAAGTCCATTTCCCCTTGTGCAGCTCAGCCTCCTCCCCGGACATTCACTGCAGCAGCCTCGCAGTAGTCGGTGATGGGTCGCACACTGTAACACGCTGAAGGCAGGTATGAGATGCACTGAAGCCAGAAAGGCAAAGTTGAACTCCCCTTGGATCCAGAGCCCATGTAGTCACCGAAATAAATCCCTTTGTCTGGATTTTCAGGTTAAGGAAAACTATCACTGAAATTTTTAGAAATAAAAGACAGCCAATTTTAAACACTGGTTTTGACTCTTTTCTTATTTAGCTACTACGTGTGGCTAGCTGATTTCCTCAGGAAAACAGAAAATGAAAGTCAAGGTTGGAATATTTACAATTTTCCCAGGCAACAGGCTCCGGGATTTTTGAAGACCTCTAGAATGGCACATCAGTGCTATCACAGCTTCCAAAATAGAGATGGGCAGGACAAGCACACACACTCCCTCACAGCCAGTGTAGGAACTCCTCTAGGGCTAAAATACAAGTCACAGCAATTTAGGGCACAGGTTTAAAAAACTGGGATCTTTCTCTTTGTGATGTTTTGAAGAAGATCTAAGTGTTTACCTCAGATATATAAGGCCTATTTTTACACAGACTAAGGACATTTTTAGTACTTTCACAAGCTTTAAAAGAACTGCAACTATCATTAGTTTTGTTATTAAAAACTTTTAATCCTGCAACCATGAGAAAATGGGAGTATTAATCCAAGATTTCCTCAAGCCAATGGTTTTGCCTTTTCTTCTGCAAATTTTACCCCAATTCCTTAATTCCTAACTCTTCAACAACTTTCTGAGTGTTTTTTAGTTGCTGTGTGACAAAAAGTGTCTTTTAGGCTGATAATCCTCTGCTCTGGTACCTTGTGCATATTCTTGTGAAAAACATACACGGAGCAAAAAAGGTCTTTAGTAGAGAAAAATTAGGTTTATTTTTTAAAGATGATTTTGCCTGTATGCAGGGGTTTTTTTAATATTTCATTTCCTTGAAAGTGGAAAATGGGAAAAAAAAATAATGAGAAAGAAAATAATGAGGAGGAAGAGTGCAAAACCAGGATATTTCAGTGATGGAAGACCAAATTCTTGACAATATGCAGATTGAGAACAGCCTCCTGCAAAGCATGATCCTTCTTTTTAGAATCTTGTTTGCATTTGCAGACAGTTATGGGCATGTTTCTTCTGCATATGGCAACACAGATGATGAGATGGAAGGTGCATTGTTTTTCCCAATGAGGTACCAGAATTTCCTCCCTCTCCTTGTCAAGTTAGCTGGTTACAATGGCTGTAGCTGCATTCCTATTTCGACTTTGTTTTCGCAGAATGGCTATTACAGCCTTCCTCCTCTCTCAGTTGGGAATTAATGATTTTCTCAGTTAAAGCAAACAAAAATGAGGATCTGTTCTACTGTGGGTGTTTAAGCACAGCAGGCGTGTGTATGTGGATACAGGGCACCAGAACTTCTTTTCTGGGTTTGCAAGAGATGCCACCTGGAAAGAGCTGAGAAAAAAAACAACAGTTTAAATTTCACATCAGGTTTCTGAATATAACTCTCCAATGTCTCTTTTCTAGTTTTTTGTTATCTCCCATCAGCCCACTTTCTTATTTTTCATCTGGCAACTTGTTTACATGCATGTGAATGACGATTCAAATGTTTCAGAAGCTGTTGTTTTCAACTTTTATTAATGTTTCCCAACTCATTCTCTTGTTTTCCTACTGACAGGCTGCCAAAATAACCCTCTGGTGAATTCTAAAAGGGTCTGGGTAGCAGAAATTGGACCCAACATTTGTTGCAGATAATTACTTGATCAGATCTTTGTCACAGAAAATATTTGACAGCCCACACATCTCTATTTCTTAGCAGCCCACAACATAGGACTGTCAGAACTTTTCTTTCATTAAGTGTAAGAAGCACATCGCTAGATCAAAGATACTTTGATTAATTGGGTAATGTATCCGATTCTACATAATTTTTGGTTGATTCTTGGGATTCAGCTTTCACTGTATTTAGACCACGTCCAAGAGCATACACCATTCCCTCTTGCTTCCAGGAATAATACACTGCAGTGGTAATCAAATCTGAGTTGTTTCATCCCCGATGTCATTCAGTATAGCATTACCAGTAATAGCCTGCCAAGGAACATTTCTGCCAAGTTCCAAATCTAGATCTTGAATGAAGAAAAGAAAAAAAAATATTCCAAGAAACCTGCCAGAGATTGTGCTCTGATTACAATCTATTTTGGGATAATATTTCAGGAATTTAATAACTGCTGTGTGAATACTCATAGATATAGACATGATCAATAAAGTTCATACTTCATGTTTTCCACTTGTGAAGTTTGGTTGAACTTGATTTATGATTTTTTTCCAAGCAGCCTGGGACAGAATATTACATATTTACAACAGACAGTCAATTTATAGTATTTAATTTAAACAATGCTAGCATATTGTACAAAAGTTGAGGCCACTAAAACAAATCCTAAGTCATACCAGAAAAAAAAATTCTTGCTGAAAAAATACCTGACGTAAGAATAAAATAGAAACCAAAAAGAATAGGTGAAAAAAAGAATAGTAGATTTTAAAATTGTGGGGAAAATAAAATAATCATTTTTGCAAAGCCCAGCATATACGAACTGGATAAAAAAGGGAACACATTGGTGCCTCACAGAGGCGCATAGGGTTAAGGAAAGAAGAGAGAATACGAATATCTGATTGTAGTATCTCTTATAAGGAGGACCTTACCAATTCTTGCAACATTCTTAGAATACAGGCATTTCTTCTGGCTGTGGGATTTTGGATGGTCAGTTAAAATTGGACCTAAGGAAAACACCAGCCAACCAAAAACCAAGGAGAAATGAGAGAAGAAAGAAGGCAAAGAAAGAAAGGTAAGACCCAGGCAGAGTAAGATTCTCCAGTGCTTATGGTAATACCATACCTTTTTTCTGTTGATTCTTGAAATTATTACAGCTGTGTGCTGCTCCACCTGTTTGGCAGGTCTTTTACTCCTAACCTTGCTCACATTCATTAATTGCAAGTTTTCAGAAAGGAAGTTTGGTTGCAGCAACTTGAAAGAATTAATCTGATTTGTTTTTATATTTATTAACCACAACTCTTTGGGTAAGTGAACTTCAGCTACAAGCTGCAATAATCTCACTGGTATGCAAATTGGCATCTCCTACATTTTTTAACTCATTTCTTGTTCAAACACCAAACCTTTACTTACAAACCTTTCTGTCCCAATCTGGTACACCCCGATGTCTTTAATTAGTCTGCACATATGAACACCTACTGAGGTGTTCTTTTAAACCTTGTTTGCACCTGTCGATGTTTGAACGAGTTGAGGCTCAGTGCTGGAGCTCAGGTAAAGTGTGTGCTGCATGATTATTTTCAGCAGCAAAGCTAGCGCTCGTGACGTGAAGAAATTGTAGGTCATTAAACAGCATCATGTACTCCAGAGGGCATGCATTTCCTGACAAACATCTTGCGTGAGCTATCCCTTCATCTAGGGATAGTTATTCCGTTGACAAGAAATGCAGCAGTGAAACCTAAACTCCAGCGTCACACGTTCTTACAGGTTAATGCTAAATTTTCAGCATCCTTGCCTTCAAACCTTAACTGATGAATCCTCACAGCAGATCTGTTTGTAAAACACTTCTTATCTTTGTTTTATAGCCTGGGCAAGCAGGAAGGCTTAAACCAGTCATTTAGGGCTCAGACACTGTTGCACTCCCCAGACAGAAGGATTTCTGACCAAACACCAAACCGATAGGTTAATCTTGAAATAAGCCTTATAGAAGGTAAAATAGTACTTGGTGGTAGGGTAAACACAGTCAAAATGAATAAATAATCACTTAACTGGAAGGGAGTAAAAAAATTACCTTTAAAAGGTTAAACAAAGCAAGCACTCTTTTTCAGTTTATTAAGCAAACAAAGTCTTATATGTACATTAAATTACTAAATTTAATGGTTTAGAAATTAACCCCTGTATAATTTTAGAAACTGTGTGGTTCTTTGAAAAGAAGGCTGTCAAAGGATTTTCAGGCCTCTTTGTCTTCTAATAAGTGGTTGTGTTTGAAAGAGACTTTTCTCCTAAATTTTCATATTGCATTTTAGGTCAAATTATCTTCAATTTCACTGAAAACTAGTATTGTTTGACAGAATCTGGTTCTACACTGAATTCAAGGAGGAATTTATTGTTTATAAGACTCTAGAACAGAAAAACAGAAGAGTACAAAATTATTCAACTATGAATTATGGAAAATAAGGCAGATCAAGTAGAAAATAACAAGAATACTCACAGGATGAGAGTGGCACTAACCCAGTCTTGGATCTCGGAGCAACCCAGTGGATGTAAGAGGATATTTAATTTTTCCAGGCTCTTGAAGTGTTTTCTGGATGTGTATGTGGGTCGGAATGTTCAGTCTACCAACAGTTGACACTGCACCCTTCACATATCAGGAAGGCTGAGGCCTTCATCTTTTTACTGGGAGGCTCTATTAGATATAAAAAAAAAAAAAATGGGGCCATGCACCATACTGTGTGTGCACAATAAGACTCTGACTGCCTTTGGGAAAACTCTTTGCCAGGCCTTCAACAACAGCTTGGTTTTAATCTTCATTATTTCAGCCCTTTATTTTTTATAAAAGGCACAGTGAAAACTGGCTACATCTGGGCTCAAGGTTGCCAAAACATGTCACATACAAATGATAGTAATTTAAAAAACAAAACAAAACAAAACAAAACAAACCTCCTCAAAATGCACAGCCTTCATTTCTGACATTTAGGATGAGTCAAAATGATTTAGAAATTTATGTGTGAAACAGGGACAGAAAGGAAAACAAATCACTGGTCCTTGAACACCATGTTTAAATCAGACAAATTCCTGCTTTTGTATTAGGCCACAATCATACAACTGGAGAGCACAGCCCAGAAGAAGAATACATCCAAGCACATTTCATGATCTTTGTGTTATCCCAGATTGTAAAAAGTTCTTATTTTCTAGGACCTTAATTTACGGTCCTCTCAAATAACTTTTCAATCTGTAGATCCTTAACTGAAAAGAAGGCCTGAGAATTAATAACATAACGTAATTCCAGCTGGGAAATAAAACAGGAAACAGAATGTAAACCAAATTAATAACTGGTAATTTTTTCAACTAGGAAAAGCGGTGAATTCTTTAGAGAAATGCCTCTTGTTACTTTTGCTTCTCACTTCTTGTTCGGTCTATCTTTAAATATGGCCAGAAGGCTAAGGCTTGACTTAACACTGAGAGCTTTTTAGACTGTTAAAACAGTGGATTTGTCACCAATTACAACATCCACAAACACCTCAAATATTAATGATGGTAGTACATGAAAAGCTGATGCAATGGCTGTCTTAAGGTAGGCCAAGAAACTTAAGTATGAGTGGGAGAGGATATTCAGAGATCTGGTACTACCAGAGATGTGAGGGAAGTTGGTGAGTGAGCAAGGGTTGTCAAAGGCTGTGAATGTGTTATGGCAGAATTATAATTGCAGCGATTTTTCGAATGTGAATAGCAAAACAACCACCTGTTAAATCATATTGATTTAAATCACAAAAGCTATTGAATTTTCCATAAGCAGTTGGATGTTCTGCTGTCATGTGTTTTCTAAAAGAGAAAGTAAAATGAAACTGTAAGAGACAGAAATTGTGAGAGAAACAGTGGGGAAAGAAAGGTATGGAGCCCTGATTATCTCTTGGGTAGATATGCCTTTGCAGGATAATTGCACTTTGGATCAGCTTGCTGCCTCTGGCACTTTGTTTGGAAGATGATTTTATTTGTGCCTTCTTCCCAAACTTTTCCATCCTATTACTTAAAACCTAATTATCTTATGAAATAGTAATTGCCAAGCTGGGCAACTTAATTTTCCAATCTACAGTCTACATTACTGTCACTTGCCATTTTTGATGCAGGAAGACTTCCAGGGAACAGTTTTACTTTTATGAGTAGTCCTCCAGCCCACCAAAGTCTGGAGCTAAGACACATCATGAGATCCCACATTTTAGCCTGAAGTGCATTTTTGTATCCCTTTTTTTTCTTCTTGCAAGCTTTGACAGAACAAGGAACCTGATGGTGGTGGAAACTGGGAAAACGAAACAGATCTAAAATAGCGTGGGAAGACCTTGCTTGAATACAGCAGATGCCTGCCCTGATGGTAAATAGCAACTGCTTTGAACCAAGCAAGTACAACAGATCCTGCATCTCTCTGATTTCCAACGTTTGTGGAACTGCACAATACCACAGCCCAGGAAACATGAAACAAAACGGTGAGATTATAATATCCTTGAGTATTCAAAGATAGTTTGCTCGTAGGTTGTTTTTCCCATAAATGTTATCTCCTCTCTTTTTCTTCTCTTCTTCACTTCTCCTTCAGTGGAGCAAACTGCAGCTGTCTGAAGGCGGGTGGCCCTTGTATCCATCCTTTTTGCCTTTTAAATAGAAATGACATAGCTGACATCCTGCACACTTCCAAGATAAGGTGAGCAAGGTGAGACCTAAAAGCACTGATGTATTTTTAGCTTGTATCTGCCTTCATGTCAGTATTTTTGTGCTGTTATGGAGTGATAAAAAGAAACCACAATAAAACCCTAGTGTGTGGTGTAGTTCCAAAGGCTATTTATATTATGTGTGAACCTAGAAACAAAGATCAGACCAACACACACATTGGTATATCTGTGCATATCTATGCATAAGTGTGGGTAGCTAAAGATTATGAAGATGGATTCATGATGAATTTCCAGGCACCACTCTAGATGCAGTATAGATTAATCTTTTGTATATGTGTCTGCCAATATGGTATGCTTGTTTGTTTTTAAAAAGCTCCACAGTAAATCCCTTTCTAGTTCAGAGAAAATAACTTGGATCCAAGAAAAAAAAGAGCCAGCCTACATAGGATTACTGGAATTCTAACACTGAGAAGTCAGGAGCCAACAGCTTGGTAAGGACTATGTTCTGATGCCTCATTCCTGTGCTTATGGGTGAAGGGTGAAATAGCATCTCTTTTGTGAGCCTTATCCAGCACCAATTGCTGGCATTTGACTTTGCAGAGTGTATTCTTAAACAGAGAATATAAGGACTGAAAGGCAGGATGAAGGATGAATAATTCAAAGAGGAGAGCATGCCCTCACTGAGGTAAACTAATTTTAAAGGAGAGTTTTACCAGATGACACATGCTTAAGTTTTCATCTGGAATATTATGTTAAATTTTGTTATATAATATTGTATTATCTTGGGCAGGTTTTTTTTTACGTTCTATGGAGTTCTTCTTATTTACCTTTGGTTTAAACTCATGTAGCTCTGTAGATTTCATTGGTGACATTTTACACTCTGTAAATTAAGTTAGCATCCAGCATTTGCTTTCTCTGACCTGCTCAGTTATCACGTTTCCTCCTTTATGAATCTCTGACTGATGTATTTACAGTGACAGTCCTCACAGAACCACATGTGTATTGTTATTGGGTTTATCTGGGGGAGAGGGGGAGTCGACAGCATTGAAAAGTACAGCAGCAAAAGCGGCTTATTAAAAAAAAAGGCTAATAACTTTTGGGGGGATATTTCAGGATAACACAGCAAAAGCTTTCACTTTCAAAATGCAATTTTAGGGAAAGAAACTTAAAAACGGAGAGGCTGTGATTCCCTGTGTATCTCTTTTGCCTGACTCTAAACCAGATCTACCAAATGCAAGATGATCTTCCTAACAGACCTGCTTATAAGCTCAGCTGAAAATATGAAATCCAAACTGCTCTAATGAGAATCACTGAGCAATGCAGCAGCTGAAACTTTTCCTTTTCCAGTGGAATGTGGCAGTTTGTCACAATTAAAATGTCTCTCAGGAACAGGACAGTTTTAACCAATTTTTCAAGCAGATATATTGTCTTGAAAGTAATTTCCAGTGATCAGAAACTCAGGCTCATGCTGGCTGCGGTGAGGGCACCCAGTTTCCCAAGGGCTCCCCATAGCTCTCCTGGAGAGAACAGGTAGGTTAGTCTGCCTGTGAATCTAAGTTCTTTCCTTATTTGCAGCGAACCAGGTGAGCAGGCTGGTTTTGGTGCTGGTTGGGGAACCATGCTAGACTGCTTAGAGAAATCTTACATGTAGTGTCAGTGTTTGGGTTTTCCTCTTAACTCTAGAGAAATGTGAACAAAAAAAAAAGGAAAGATTTAAAAAGATAATTTAGATTAAATAAGTATTTTAATTTTCTTGTCGAATTTTTGGTTTGTTTCATTTACTCTAGGACTCAGCAATGGCTAATAGCAAAGCAGAATATTACTAGCAAGGTGGCAGTTCACATGAAAGTCTGTAATGTCTTCATTTCCTTCCTTCCTCCCACATTTTTATCATTGTGCTTGATGCTTCAGTATTTTCCACTTAGATCTGGTGAGACATGAAACAGCAGTGGATGCAGTCTGCTGTTTGGATGTTTGATGTGTTAAGAGTGTTTCTAATAGTTTGGTGGTGGGGTTTTTTTTAGCAATTAGTTCTTTTTCAAGATACCACAATCTATCTTTGAGTGATTTAATCCTCAGCTAAATCTTGGTGACCCACCACTTATTTTGCAAACAATTGAGGTACATTTTACTCCTTTTTTATTTTTGTCACTCAAAAATAGTGTCACTGGATTTAAATACATACTTTGAACTTTCATGGGGTGCCAGGTACCATCCTCCAAAGTGAAAGAAATTTCTGATACAATTTTGACTATTGGAGGCTTCTTTGGCTACTTGTACAGTTTTGAGAGCTCTGTTATAGGAACGTTTTAGCTTGAAAATAACCTGTGAGCTTTGTTATATGAAGGTTTTAGCTGGGAAATACCCTAGAGACAAGATATTTTTCTGGGTTGGTAAAAATACTCAAACTCACAGAGGTAATTCTATTACGCTCTGCCTTGTTGGTGAAGAAAGCTGGATTCTTCACAGGTCTGATCTTGGTGATTCTCTTCTGACATTCTATCTGCCTGAGCACAGTGCTTTTTTCCTGGGTTCTGCTTCCCACAGTTTCCAGGACTTGTGCACATCAGCACTTCTTCTGTGTAATACTTGATGAGATAAAGGCCAAATTCTTCCAAACAGGAAAACTCTATGTTTTTCTCATTTAAGTTTTGATCAGTAAAAGTTTACTGAAATTGATTTTATTCAAATGATGACACACACACACACAAAAAAAGAGCAAAATATATTGAAGCTTCACATTATTGCATGATATTTTTCAATGTCACAGGCAAGCCTTCAGTTTGGGATCAATGTATTGATTCATATCTACTGAAGGTCTGGCCTGAATAAAATTAACATGTATATATGCCTGTCAAGAAGCTGTGATCTTTTCAGAAAATATTCTCTGCTTGTTATCAGGGCTGTAACTGTAGCAGATTCCTAATGTTGCACTTAGAAACCTTGTATTTAAAATGTTCTTTAGCACTTAGGTGCCTTCTGTGCAATAAACCAGCTAGTCAGGGGGAAAAAAGTCTGTTTAACATATTGGTGATATAATCCCTGTAAAGCTAACTTCTGTTAGGCAGAGGCTGCTAAGCACACAACAGGCAAGAGAGAAGGGAAAGAGAAAAGTTGGGAAATGTTGCCAAAATGACACTAAATGTTAATGATCCGATCACAAAAATTGTCCTTCAAACTGGAGTGTGTAGTAAATAGCAATGAATAAATGTACTTGTCAGGAAGATTTGATTTGTCTAGCAAATCCTTACTGACATATACACTCATTTACTACTATATAGCCTTTTGAAAATGCCATTCCAGCAGAGCATAAAAAAGGTTATTTAGATTAAGTATAGCAACAAGATGAGCAGCATACTGAGTTCATTGGACTACAGGCACACTCATTTAATACCCAGCACTCCATTACTCCAAATGAAGCTGTCTCTGAAAAAAACAATAGGGAAGAAACAGCAAATAAAAGCAAGCATAATGATTTAAAAATAAAAATATGAGCTTCAGTGTAATGCCACCAGTATCTACATTCAGCCCATGTATGATAGTGTTGGAAAAGGCATAACCATATCAGATGGTGCCAAAACCACCACCACCCTGTCCCTCCCCCGCTTCCTGACAGCAAAATTGTGACAACCAAAAATTCCTCTTCATGAGTACCGTTTGAAAATACCTCACAGTGAATGGAAAAGAAAGAGTCAAGTCCAACTTTACATGGCTCTCTCAGGCCTACCTTCCTCATTCAGGGGAATTACATGAGACAGCCACATTCTGCACTCAGCTCCACTCTGGCATTATTGAAAGGATTGTTAGGTGGCAAAAAGTAGTCTCACTCTTTGATTCATTAAAGCAATGCTGACATCTCATGATGTACCATTGGCTTCAGGTTGAATACCCACCTACCAGCTTGTATTTTTTCCACTCCTTCTCTTAACTTTGTTGCCATCTCAAGTCACCTTAGGTCTTCCTATATACATTTTCTGCTGTTAACAGCTTCACATTCTCTTCCTTCAACCCAGGCTTTTGTCAGGAGCAGCTCAAGCATGATAGTCAGGTCAATCATTATTATGATTGCTTCCTTGCACATGGACAGTGCAGATCTGACACAGGAAGAAACAAGGAACATCAAACTAAATCCAGAGTCCAAGGAATGCAAGTGTATGTAGACACCCACAAACACACTCTCACATGCGTGTGCGCACACACGTACAGCTGTAATATAAATTATCAGCATTTTCACATTTTTGGGCAGTACAATTGTGTATTGTGACAAAAAATATGTGCAGAATTATCAGATGGCGGCATATAAGATAATATAGGACAATGCCTGGGGTTTTTGCTATCATGCTTTATACCAAGAAGTATATAGTGTAAGGATGCTTTATTGTGTTCCTTTCCTGGAAGTCTGATTACAGTCTTCATTTCTCCAGTGTATGTAGAACAAAGAGCAGGCAAAAAGGGTTTGCACTGAACCATATTAGCTGATAAATAATAAAAGATCCTGTTACTCAAGCCCCAGAACAAGATTTCCCATCCACAACAGGAAGAAAGTTTGAAGCTCCTTAGCTTATGTGGCCCTGAATATGTTTTCTGTCCTACTCTGCCCAGCAGAATTCAAAGGTGCATATTAAGAGCCAGCCTTTCTGCCAAGGCAAACTAAGCATCAGTTTATGCTCAAAGGCTTCCCAGAAGAACAAACAAGAAATTGCAACTACATTATCTGTCTGTCTAGAAGAGAAGTGTAATTGTTTGAGCAGAATGTATTTTTCAGTTGGCTCATCACTATCTGTTGCCTGAACAGTGGAAAACAGAGAGCAATTTTCTACTTCCACCTTCACAAAAAGCAATTACTGAAATTATTTCAGAGGGTTAAGAAGGATTCCTTAGAAGTTTGCATGAGCTCATTAGCCCCACTGTCCTTTTTATTCTTTCTCTTTCCCCTGAGGTTTTCCCATTTTTCTAAATCCAGACCTGCCTCTTTCTTTTTTTTTTTT
>VWZW01007927.1:1964015-2081377 GCA_013397115.1 Edolisoma coerulescens
TTTTTTGTAGAAGAAACAGTTCTGTCATGCTTGTGGCAGAGCAGAATAATCAGATCAGTTGAGAAAGCAGGAGATGAAGAGAGGAGAGGAGGAACAGAGGGACATGCTCTTTCTTCCTCCAGCTTCCTTTCCCTAGATCCTGCTCTGCTGTCATTCTGAGAATGAGAACCAAGTAAATTGGCTTATGCTCCTGGGAAGCCTTGAATTGGTAGCATGTTGTGGCAGTAGAACAACACACACATAATCTCCAACCTATTTTAAAAAGCTTAGTGTGTCTGTAGTTTACCTGCTCATGCATCTCCTGTACAATTTATTGAAAAATAGACAGACTTTTTTTCTGTAGGACTTCTCTCCCTCTCTTTTTTTTTTTTTTTAACTGAATATGGGACCAGTTATATAGCAAAATGAACCCCAAAATCTATTAATTATTGAGTTGGGTTTTTTTTTTTTTGAGAGCTTAACAAAACTTTTCCATTGAAACATTCTTTTTATTCAAAACCTCATTTCTATGAAAAAGAAAAAAAAACAGTTTCACACAAAAATACTTTGACTGATTACATTCCTAAACAAAGACTCATAGAAACCTCTTTTATCTTGTGCATTAAAAGCTAAAGTAGGTATGCTCAGATAAAGCATTTCCGGGGTGTCAGGGTACGTGTACAGGGGCATATACACAGAATCACAGAATAAGCTGAGTTGGAAGGGACCCATCAGGATCATCAAGTCCAATTCCTGGCCCCGAACAGGACACCCCAAAAAGCACACCAATGTGCCTGAGAGCTTTGTCCAAATGCTTCTTGAACTCTGTCAGGCTTGGGGTGGTAACCACTTCTCTGGGGAGCCTGTCCCAGTGCCCAACCACCCTATGAGTGAAGAACCTTTCCCTGATATCCAACCTAAACCTCCCCTGACTCAGCTTCAGGGCATTCCCTCAGGTCCTATCATGCGTCACTAGAGTGAAGAGATTAGTACCCTCCCCTCCTCTTCCCCTTGTAAGGATGTTGAAGACCACCGTGAGGTCTCCCCTCAGTCTCCTCCAGGCTAAACAAATCAAGTGACCTCAGCCACTCCCCATAAGGCTTCCCCTCCAGACCTTCCCCTACCTCACCATCGTCATGGCCCTCCTTTGGGCACTCTCTAATAGCTTAGTGTCATTTTTACATTGTGGTGCCCAAAACTGTACACAATATTCAAGCTGAGGCCACACCAGTGCAAAGCAGAGCCGGACGATCACCTCCCTTGACCAGCTGGCACTGTCTCTGTGCATACTAAACAACCCACAGCAGTGCCTGTGCCTCTGTGTCTCTTTTTTCTCTCCCTCTCTGTTCTTCGCAGTATATTTTCCTTGGGTGCTCACTGTAAAGCTAAATTATGTGCTTATGTGCAGCAAAGCACACTATGTTCACAGTCAGAGCTTAATTGAAGGAATGGAGTTTGTCTGAGCACTCTTAGTATGAAACTTCCTGAAGACCCAACTGCAATTTATTTTGGACTAACAAGGTTACTCAGGATTCTCCCTGTGCAAAGACTAAAATGTCAGGTGACACCTTTATCATAAGTCCACTTCCAGCTGGAGAAAGAGAGGGACAGTTAACAGGTAGGTCCAAAGCCTACTGAGAAAAAATAAGAGCTTTTGCACTTTTCAGAGCCAGTGGGACTTGGCCAATAACTGAAGGACAGAATTTGGCTTCCCTCCTTATCACCTTTATGCAGAACTATGAATCACCATTTCAGAGTCTTCTCTTCAAGCCAAAACAGTTATTATTGGAAAACTACATACAGCAATAAAGAACCTTGTCCTCATATAACCCACACCAATAAATAACTCGCTTCTAATTGAAATTATAGAAAAGGTTTTGCTCTTCTACTGCCCATTGTGAGAATACAAAACACAAAATCTTATTAAATTATTAAGCAGAAACCGATCCTTTTAAATTCCCTGTTTAGTACTCACGGTATGATGCAAAAACCTTATTTCCCTTTAATTGGCTTATCTATAAAAATGATAATTTTCAGACAGTTGGTAGTAAAATCCCTCAGGACTTCAGGAAGCATAATTCCCTTTTTAAAATTCTCTACATTTATTAATGAACTTGAAAAATAACTCTTAAAATTGCTCGGTAGGTTTTCTCTCCTGTGCATTGTACTCTCTACAGACTTTAGTGGTGAACTTCAGGCAGTCTTTCCTAATTTTTACCTTCAAGCTATGTTTCCCAAGTGCTAACCTGGATAATCACTGTTAAATTCTGCCCATTAAATGTTTTCGAGAAGATGGAAGGCTGCATATCAGATGTATTTCACCAAGGCCAAGACATGGGAGGGGAATGGTATGATGCAGGCAAAAAGACGTGTTTGCCCTGACTTTCATCACTGTGCTTTTCAAGTCTGCAATTTCTCATCTTCATACTATAAGAAAACAACTGTATTAATTACAGTCTTGTCAATCCAGTTTACATTAAGGGCAATGGGAAGATGCAAAAGCAGATTCTCTCTCAACTCTTATCTCCAGGACTGCCTTTTTTTGTTTTGTCATCTCTACAAGATCCAGAAGTAGGGTTCTAGACCTGTCATTGGATTCTTCAGTGTTAGTGCAATGCAAATGAAAGATATTAACAATCACTTGGAAGGCATAAGCTGGTCACACATCCTACAAATGATGTAATATTTTGAAGAAAGGCAGAAGGAGCTAGGTGTTTTTCTTTGCAAGCTGACAGATCACTTAATCTCTTTTAGTACAAAAAAGAACAGACTATTTTTTGCACACATGGAGTCAGCTTAAACTCCGAATTTAGACTACCATGTCCTCAACAGAGAGTGTTATTGGATAACCATTTAATACTTTGGGTACAGAACAGAACACAGGACTGTTGTTGTCTCACCCCAGCCAGCAGCCAAGCCCCATGCAGCCACTCCCACACCAGCAGGACTGGGGAGAGAATCAGAAGGGTAAAAGGCAGAAAACTCATGGGCTGAGATGAAGATAATTTAATATGGAAAGCAAAAGTCACACACACAAGCAGAACAAAATAAGGAATAAATTCCCTGCTTCCCATGGTCAGGCAGGTGTTCAGGCATCTCCAGGACAGCAGGGCCCCATCACCCAGAACAGCGACTTGGGAAGATAAACACCATTATTCTAAACATCCCCCACCCCCCTCCTTTTTCCCCCCAGTTTATATACAGAGAATAATGTCATATGATCTGGAATATCTTTTTAGTGAGTTTGGGGGACCTGTCCTGTCTGTGTCTCCTCCCAGCCTCCCAATCACCCCTAATTTCCTTCCTCTCCAGTGTGGCAGTAGGAAAAGCAGAAAAGGCCTTGGCTCTGTGTAAGCCCTGCTCAGCAATGACAAAAACATCTCTGTATTATCAACCCTGTGTTCAGCACAAATCTGAAACAGCCCCATACCAGCCACTGTGAAGAAAATTAACTGTTCTCCAACCAAAACCAGCACAATGACCCAGCTGACTGATAACATCAACTCCTGGCTCTAAATGCCTTTTTTAATTCTGTTATCTTATATATAATTTCCTCAAGTTTGACCACCACAAGGAATAATGCTAAAGTTTTAGAATAAATATTAGTCCACCATTTCAATTTTTGCTTTCTCATTTAAGACTGTGGCAGGGACATCAACTCAGCTGAGATGCTTATCCTTTGAAAAGCGATCAAAGACTTTGTGTAGGCCCTAAAGCTGAAGTGAAGATGTTGTTAATTTTTACTCTACCTACTTAAGAAATGTGTTTATTTGGTAACCTTGAAACAAAATCTGCCATGTGGTTACTAATAGTTCCTTACTAAATGCCAGCAGATAATGGGTGTATGGTGACTTGGTAGACCAGCATATTTAGTCATTAACAAATGAGATCAGAAAATGTTACCCAAGCGTTATCACAGAAAATCTTATCTTCTCAAACATCCTTTTATCACTTTTCAGGAGAAGAAGGCAGAACACTAAATGTGTACATGCTTCATAGGAAATTTTCCGTTAGAGTAAGGTGGGATTTCTAACATTGACTGGGATGAATGTCATCGAGGGAGAATTTAACTACTGCCTGGCGGGGAGACTCATCTCAGTGAAGATTGTGGTGAAGATTTGGAAACGCTGGCAGGTGACAAGGGGATGTGGTAGGCTGGGACAGGAGCACACCACAATGAAGGTAACAGAAGTTGTGTAAATTTTGCAGTTAAACTGTACTTTTTTGCAAGTGTGGTTTAAAGGGATGAAGTAGCACTAGTTAGGGATCATTCCTGCACATGGCAGGGAAGGTGGGACTAGTTGACCTTTAAGGTTGCTTCCAACCCAAACCATTCTGATTCCTCTATGTCCAGATGAAATCGTGGTTACCATTTCCAGATTGGATGAGTCCTCCTTCCCTCCTGAGTCTTGCGAAAAAATCCCTGTCCCAAGCTGCAGACAGTCCAAATAGGTAAAGGGGGGAAAGAAGGAGGAGGAAAGGAGCTACAAGATATTCATGCAGTGAGCAGAATGTGAGCCTTTCATCTCAGAAGGGTAAGTTTCTTAACATTAGTTTTACAGATCTGCTCTTACTTTCCTTAGAAGAATACTCATACACTTTGCTATGAAGCATATGGCATTTAATTTCTAATTGAATTGGGATTGCTTGGTAAAAGACAAGCCTGCAGTCATATCTGCATTTGAGGGAGAGGTGAAATACAGCAGAGATGTGAGTTGGCCTAACTGGCTTAATTAGCCAACTGTTTGAAGAAAGGAGGCAAAAGTAAAGGGGAAAAACAAAAAAAAAGCTTTTTACATGCAATTAATTCTGTCAAAATAAATAAAGAGCAGCATAACTGTAATAAATGGAGTTATAAGACAGGAAATTCAAAGGAGAATAATTCTCAAGTTGTGTTAACAACCTACATTTATGGTTTGGGGCTGTAAAAATGATGCAAATTTCTGATTTTTCTGCTTTTTCTCTGATGGATCAAAGGAAAGGTATTTAGAAATATATCAGGAATATGAAGTGCAATATTTTATTTTGTTATTGTAATTAATTTTATTTTCTTAATAAATTAAAATACAAAATTCCTATATTTTGATGATTTATATTTCCCTAATGCCTTCATTTCTAAGGTGTTGTGGATTTTTTACTTGTTTGTTTATTTTTTGGTGTTTTGCTTTTTTTTTTTAATCTATCATTTCTTTTTTATTCATGTCACATTATCCTTAGGCTCAATACAAAAGCCTGGTGTGGATCTGACCAAGCAGGTCGAAGTTGCAGAAGACTTCTAAATTTTAATTCTAAATCTAGAATTAAAATATTGTCTTCTTTTATATGTAGGAAGATACTTCTTGATAGTGAAGAGCTTTGTTGAGAAACAGGAAAAATGCTCGTTTTTTAGATTGGCAAATTGAAGCAAGATAGAAAACAGTGATGCAACAGTAATCAAAGCATCTGTTTTTTAAAGTTTGAATACTTTCCCTACTGAATCATACTGATAAATAAATGATAGCTTATTATCTTCTTTGTGTTACCACCCTTGCATGATCATTTGCTCTGTGAATTCTATCAAGCAACATTTAACACAGAGCAAAACCAAAATCCCTCAGGTCTATCCTGAGAGAGGATCCAGCACAGAGTTTGAACTATTACCAGCGGCACTGTGAGCAAATCATCTATGCCAACAAATCTAGGTGGCTGGGTTTATAATTTTTCTGCTCCCTCACTGACTGAATGATCATGTTAGTATTGCAAGCATAAATATTATCCTTCACTTTTGCCAATATACTGCCAATGTTCATCAAGCTTGAATATAGAGTAAGGTGGAAACAAAGCAAAACTGATTTTATTTAAGATGTGGGCAAATAAAAGCAGAAACTATTTTGCATTATTTTTCTCCTCAGTTCAGCATTCTCAGTTCCCAGTGGTATGATGAGAGTTTGAAATACAGAATGTCTCCCAGAGGTGCTCAGCAATTTGCAAGAACAGCCCCACAGCTAATATCTTTTTGGTTCAACAGCTTCAAAATAAATTAAAATATTTCTGGTTTCTGCTGGCACTGAGAGAGATTGAATAGATAGAAGCTATTTGAGAAACTTATTAGGAGGGCCTGTCTTGCTGAGTTTTGTTTCTTTTAGGACAAGTTCATTAAGGCAGTATTTAAATGTTTTGTTTCTTTTAGGACAAATTCATCAGGGCAGTATTTTAAGGATTGGTATAACTGTATATTAATAGATAGGAGAAAAAGTAAAAAAAGAAAGGACACTCTAAATAATCTCCATGTAGCCTGATTAACTGTGAAAATCTTCAGTATAAACTGCAACTCAGCTATGTTTAGTACACAGGCCACCAACTGTGCAGGGAGGAATAGTTCCATTGCCAAAAAAGTGGTGTATATTCCAAGGTACTTGCAACCATTGGCTGGTGGATTAGATAGTTAATTAAAGATATTAAAGGAAATGGGCAAGATTAAACTGTAAAGAAAACTTTATTTTATCAATTTTTTCAGAAATTTGTGAGGACAAGGCTGGATAGTTAAATTCAGGCATTTTGGTATGATTTTGTACTGAATGTGCAAGGACAATAGACTATGACTATAAAGAATTATAGGAAATTCCACAAATAATTACTCTCTATGACTCATAGCTATCAGAATGAAGGCATCAAGATGATGCAAGTGTTACTTCAAGACTGAGAAAACAAACTCTAGACACATGCTAAGGGAAAAAAATTCAAGGATATCATAGAAGAGTGTTTACTATTTTTAGTTTTACAGAATTTTGTGCATCCTCTACAGTTCTTTTTCCCTTTCATTTATTGTAAAACCTGTAGGGATAAGATACCAGATGTCACAGTTTTGAAGTTTTCCTTAGAAAAGAGTTAATTTCTACATGAAATCAAACCTCAGAGTAATGTTTCTTTAAACACACCCCAAACTTCTTGTGATTGAGCAGGTCTGGAAAGCTGAAGTTAAATGTGCTGTGAAAAGAATGGGATGAATGCTTTAGCCAGGTTTTTCTTACTGAATACTTATGACAACTCAAAAAGCCCTTGTGTTTGCTATCAGAATTTGCCCAACATATTTTTCCTGCTTCTGTGTGTTTGTCTCCATTAGGTTTCTGATTAAAAGACTGATGTTGATACTAAGTCTGCAGTATTCAACTTTTAGGTGTTGGTTAGTTATGACTGATCAGATAACTTCCATATGTTTCAATTTCTCTGGTGCAACGAGTCACTTTTTATAAACACTCGCAACCAAATATATTAATATTTATTTAAAGTAACAATTGACAAATAGATTCTAACTATAAGCATACGAAATCGGATTTTTTTTTAATTGTGGAGATCTAGCTCTCTAATTTCAGGCCTGCAAGTACTAAAAATGCAGTTTTCCCATTGCAGAACGGGACTCTGTTTTATTGATGATTTTTTTCTTCGGGGTAAATTCCCAAATCCGGGTGCAGAGGCCTGACGTATCACAATAATATTTTTCTTCACAACCCTTGCAATAATATCCTCAAAATATCTTCTCCAAAGCCTATTAACAGAAGCCCTAATTTTGACCTCCTCAAGAATTAATCCAGCTATTAAAATTACTAAAATACTTGCCTGTTTAATAAAGCACTCTTGAGGTTAATAATCTGCAAATCTGACCTCCTCATCATTACTATCCCTACTATTTTTTACTAAGTTTGTTGAGTCCATTTTTTATTTCCAGGAGTAGAATTTGGTAGCGTTTTATCTATAATACAAGTGCTTAAATGAGCTTCTCTACAGAAACACATCTTGTATCTATTTAAGGATAATGTTCTGAGCATTGTGATACATGTAAACTTTGCTAGAATATAATATAAGGTATAAAAAGCAGATTATCTGCAGAAAAATGGCTCCCAGAGGGAAGTAGAAATAGCACAGCTTGAAATGCCTTGTGCTTTGTAATGTCCTTAGCCACCAGCAAGGCAAGTGTCCTGTGGAAAAGACAAATGCCTGACTTCATAGTATATGCAAGGATGTAGCTCAGGAGGGTTTGCTGGATAAATATGAAAACACAAGTGGGAATTGGTTCTTCTCTCACAGCACTCCTAATGGCATAGGACTGCGGGGGAATAATCCTGACTGAGATCTGGATAAAAAAGAACAATGATTTATGTTTTGCTTAAACCCATAACTTGAGGGTAGGAGGACGGAGGGAAAGAGAGACCATGCTCCATGCTTTACTCAGAGGAAATCAGTACAAATTTTTCCTACAAAGCTGGGAAAACAGGATTTTACTCTCAAGTTTATAGAACGGAAGCCGATAGGGATCTCCACCAAAGGTGTTGTACAGCTTTCTCTGCAGAGTAATCCCTTAAAAATTCACTTTTTTTG
Organism: Edolisoma coerulescens; assembly: GCA_013397115.1. Taxonomy (NCBI): domain Eukaryota; kingdom Metazoa; phylum Chordata; class Aves; order Passeriformes; family Campephagidae; genus Edolisoma; species Edolisoma coerulescens. Next base: position 1,972,350 of record VWZW01007927.1, read on the forward strand.
TCATCCTTTCTCTATTCTCAAATTATTCTGATGAGATCAGGCATAAATAGGAAAACTAGGCATCTGTTCAATTATATTGAAGAACATTGAACAAAAACATTCAGTTATTATTTATATCTGTTGAACCAAGTCTAGTAAATGACTTGCCAGCAAAGTTTTGACTTGACTCACTTAGAAGCTACAGACTGCCTAAAAGGAACCAAGTTGGATAAGCACTAACTTAAATTTCAATCTCTATTGGCCTTTGTCAGTGAACAATAACAACTTCAGAAAAGCAACATGCTTTTACAGATGTAAATCAGCTGGAAAGTTTCAGGTCAAAACAGGGTAAGGCCTTTCTCACATGGTAACATCCTGCTTATCCTCTATAAGACAGTCAAAACCATATTATTGTAGTGGCATTGGCACAAATGCTTCATCATTAAATTTTTTCTGCTTGCTTAAAATTCCATTCCAGATAAGTATGTTTTATATCAATATGAGAAGTTTCTATGAGTATCTTGGGAATCTGTTGAGGGTAAATACTGGTAGATCAGTTTTTAAGACATCTTGCTTGGCATGTGCATGAGAAAGAGAGTGAGAGAATGTTTTTATCTTATACAACTATGTCCACCCAGAGATGTAGGACTTGGTTTGTTACTGCTTTGAGTTTTGCATATTATTTTTTTATGCCAGAAACAAGATATAAAGTCTACTAAATGCTATCAATTCAGAAAAGTAGTGTTTTACCTACTTCCCTGGTATACATGTTCTTATGATCTCCAAAGCAGTTGTGACTCCAGTCTGTTAAAGGCATGCCATTAGGTTTACTGCCATAAACCATGCTGAACAGCAATGAAGTGATGTGAATACCTAGGATGAAGGACAAAACAAATTCCCAGTATTATTACAAGAAAACCAAGAGGAAAGCTATTGCCAACAAAATGCAAACAAATGAACACAATCATGTATTTTATAGTTGAGGAGAAAATAAAGCTTTAGGAATTTCTTCTGGGGAAATTGAAATACATGTGACTCCATATTCTCATACACTAACAGAAGAACATTCTCTATAATGACTGTAGCCCAGCCTCCTAAACAGCATCTCCAGCTCTACCAGGTTAAAGTTAAATGCCTTTACTAATTACACCAAGTTAGGGCCAATTTAATAATTTTAATGTTGAAATGATAGGATGATCAAGAAAGAAGACAGCAAGCTGTTTTTCTTTATTTCAGCATTTTATAGAGCAATTCCAACTTTGTGTATGGAAAGACTTCAATCTAACAAAAACCCCCACACATATTATATGGCTGTTACTAGTTGGGTAAAATGAAGGAATTTAATAGGAGAAAATCCTTATGATGGGGCTTAAGAAAGCTGGAAAATTTAAGACATTTAAGACTCGAGATAGATGGAAGAAATCTCTGGTTTCCCACGAAGGAAGATAGAATCAGTCCTGAAAGGTCTTTTTCACCACTCCTGCTTGATTCAATAATAAGAGGGATCTACTTACAAACTGATATTTTGAAAGTTTACCTCTGCAGCTTTTAATTAAAAGTATAAAATTATGCAATTAAGACACTTGGTGGTGCAAAGGACATATCTGTGATATGCAGCAATGTAAACTTTCTCTACTGCATGAGTACATGAGAATGAAGAAAAGTGTTTGCAAATCCTGAATTTCTTTAACATGTCTATACTCTGTGACTTTCAATACTCTTAGATTTTAATTTTTTCTCCTTTACAGGCAACATTGCCAGTTTAGGTAATGTTCAATGGGTTTGTATAAAGAAAAGTCAGAGATTAAGATGTCACAAAGTCAAAAGTTTGCAGAGATAAAGGTAGAGAGGAATAAAAAGAAACAATGGATAAACACAGAGTAGACAAAAGCAAAAAAGATGACAGGTGAGCAGAAGAGAGAAAGATCACCAAAAAGCTAATTTTGGAAAGGAAAAGACTTTGTTTAAACTTAGTGTGGGCCTCAGTGTCCAGCTGAATAACATCACTGATATTAAACATACAAAGGAACTGTGCTGTATGTGAACTTCTTTCACAGTATAAACTTTGAGTAGTGTTTTGCTTTGTTATTGTAATGGGTAAAATGAGCAGATATCTCCACTTCTACAAGCTTTATTCTCCTCCAGTTTGTGCAGAACGTCATCTGTACAAGTCTGTCCCATGTTGTACATCAGGGAGGTTTGCACTCATGGTTTGAGTTGCCCTAGAACAAAGAAAATTAATAGCTATTTAATTAGTCCTATAGTTTATAGGAGTCAGTTTTTATCTTAAATTTAAATTATATAATTGGGAATTTCAGATCTATTTCTTTTCTATTCTATTTAGTCTGTCTCCAAATCAGAAAAATCAGTACTCCTGTGGAGGGTCAAACAGTTTTCACTATGCTCAGGGGTGGCTCAAGATTGTAATGGAAGTTACAAAATTATTGGCAGCTGTCCCTATTATTATTCTTATAATCAGAATGAATATTTTAGGTTTCCAGCTTTAAGATTGAACATTCCATTTGAATATGTCAAAATTTAATGGTTCATTTAAGTTTTTTAATGTTGTTTTTTATCATGTTATTTCTTTAGACTCTCTGGGGAGAACTGGAATTGAACTCAGCAAAGAATAAAACAAGTCTGTACTTACACTTATTGAAAACAAATCTGTATTAAAAATTAAGAGTGAGAATTCTTAGAAGACTTTACAGGCTTTTGTTGTCTATTATAAATTTAAAAGGAGATGAATGCCAAAGACTTTCAGACTCCCTTAAGAACTCACCTTTTAAAATCCTCTTGAAGGCAAGAAAAATGTCAGAGAAAATGTCCAACCCCTTTGCCACAGAGCTAAAGACATCTGATAGTTAACTTCATGCCCATCACAAGCAATACTTTTCACTGCTTTATGAAAGAAACACTGGAGAAAAAGAAAGATGATATGGGACATTTTGGAGAAAACTCTGCCAAAACAGCTGTGAATTGGGGACTGTTTATTTATGAATAGGCACAGGATGTTTTAAATATTTTGTAAAGTGTGGTAAATTATATAGTGATCACAGTGATTACAATTTCTAACAGCACTTAAAATGAGGAGCAGGAGATGGAATGAGCAGAACTATCTTTCTGTTGGGGCAGATGGTGAAACCCTTCCATGACTTTTTCCCTTCCCCTGTCCAATGCATACTATTTCTGGAGTTATGTACTTCTCTGGACCGTGTAGCTAAAGAGCACTTGCAATATGAAGACCTGTCAAGTACAATGCATTGGCTGACTTATTTTGCATAAATGTCTTGCTCTTTTTTGCCAAAACTTACATAGAAAATTTATCTGGATACATGTACTCCTTATTTTCAGAGTTAAGGGCTTAAGCCTTTAAAGAATGACCCAAATATATTGTAATCAATGGAGGACTTTTCTTCTACTTCAACCAACTTAGGATCAGTGATCAGTGATCATTTTCCAAAGGCAAAAAAAAAAAAAAAAAGAAATCAAGAGTTTCTTTCTCTTAAACGCCAAGGGTAAGTTGTGCTGAAATTGGAATTACTTCATCATCCTTGAGTTTAGAAATGTATTTGTGTTTTTCTTTCCATCACACACTTCCAGGTTATCATGAGACTTGTTAGCATATACAAGGAGACAATTCTGTTGTGGCAGAAAAAGAAGTGTATTATTTTTTTTAGCATTGGTTTATGGATACAGGTGAAAACTGGGCACAGATTTACCACCAAATGAGCTACCCAGAAGACATATTAATTGGAACTTCAAATTTAAGTGAGCAATATGAAATACATGCTGTGAGCCAAACCTGAATTCATAATAGGAACTCTTTTCACTGCAAAAACTGAAATCTAAGAGTGAAGCCAATTCTGTTAGAGAACTTAAATTTATTTTATAGCTCGCAGCTATCAAACTCTCAGTTCATGTAAAGCATTGCAATTTCATAGATTTTACTGGAGCTATGCAGTTTATACTACTCAAAGATCTCACTTAGAAGTGTAGCTGGTAAAAGCAGCACAGATTTAAAGTACTGAGTATGCTGATAAATAACTCCAAGAAAGTTATTAGTAATCCATTCAGAATATTGAATGCACCCAAACACCATAACTCCCTAGAAAATTAGAAAGTTTTCCTTTTGCCTGTTGCTATATCAGTAGGGACAGAGGCTTGTTATGATTCCTTTCTGAAGGTGGTTCAACTCGTATCTTAGAGGTATATCTCAAGTGATCTGCTGTCAGGGTTAGGCTTGTATCCCTTCAAAGGAGATGATGTTCTGTAAGTATTATGTCTTTGGTAGCCATTGCTGTTGTTGCTGTTGTCAGGAGAGCTAATAAAACTGACAAGTAGAAAGAGCTCATCCTCCTCAAAGAATTGACTGTTAGAACCCCTTCATGCACCTTGTTCCTGCCCTTTGTCTTGGGCACAGCCATCCCTTAGTTCCTGTGATTAGTCTGTTGGCAGGCAAGTAATGCAATATCAGTTCTGCTCCTGATAGATGGAAACAAATAGAGTGGAGTTTTTAGCACTTAGTAACATAACTTAGAACACAATGAGATCCCAGTCTGGCCTTCAGCACTTGCTTTTTGCCAGATGTAGAGAGGCAGCATTAACTAGGCCCTTTTCCGATTAAAATCTACGTAGAATAAGGGAAACTGTTCTGCATGGAAGATTAGGAAACTTGTCTGAATTTTTCCTCAGTGCCCTGCTCAGAAAAAAAGCAAGACATGCTCAGTAAGCCTTATAATGCATTATTAAATGAGGCCCCATCTGGTTGATCAAGTGAAGTGTAAGTTTTCATCCCAGACAGATTCCCAGTGTGGCTGAACCACAAGCCATGCTGCTAGGAGAAGCAACAGCAACGGAGTATGAATAATAATAATAATGGTAAGTAAATATATCTCATGAGATAATTAGCTGAAGGTATAGGTAATGAAGATTCAGCAGATATCCACAGTGTACTACAGCTGTGCCCTGTGAGGATTTTAGCCACACTTAGAGTCAGGGCTACGCTATTACTGCTGTATATCAGGACTTTGTAGTTTAAAAACAGTGTTTTGTGCTTTATAATTTTAATTTAAGTTTGTTTGGGGGAGGTGGCAAGAAAGAAATAAGTTGTTTTGCTGTATTAAGGCTCAATATTCGGATCTACAGAATTCCTCTATAAAACCTGTTCAATTGGTTTGTTCATAGGAAAACAATCTGTTGACACCAATACCTCATCATACTTAAAACCATTTGGAAGAGAGAAATTAGTGGCTAGGATCTCTTACTGTTTAGTGTCTTTTTAACTGACAGTGCAATGCTGCGCCATTCAGTTTTGAAAACACCTGTCACTTTTTTTTTAATGTACTCTTTTTTCCTTGAACCACATTTGTTTTAAAGCTAAATGATTTGACAACAAGTCTGTACCACTGGGAGCTTTACTACTGACTTCAAGGGGAGCACAACTGAGATCTGTAGAGATCTTTATGTTGGCTTGAATAGACTTTAGATGAGTGCCTCTGGTTTCATGTTATACTCAGCTGTCAGTCTTGAGTTAAAATGAAAAAATGCAGCTCCCTCAGGTGAAAGAGCCAGAATTGTGTTTTTCTTGCATCTTCACTATATGCATGGACAATGCCTAGTTAATCCATCTTTGTGTAAGTGTTTCTTGTAAATGAAAGCCATTGCATTTCAAAAACAGCCTTTCTATAACCTTGAACTTTCAGTATATGACTTACCACGTTATCAAAACTGTTGTGTCTTAAATTATGACGAGCTGTAGAACTTCACAGGAGTCGTGCCTTGCATGTCTTGGCAAAGTATAAAGAAAATTCATGTGAGTGGGTTTTTTTAGAAGGTTTTTTAGTTCCATGTCACTTTCCACTCCATAATTCTATTTCTCCTCTTCCTTGGAGAGGAAGGGCATATTTTGCAATTATCACAAGAGCCTCATGAATGGTCTATACCTACTTAAGTATTCCACCTCTTCAGGTCTGCAATAAACTTGAAATATAACTCACATGATATATTTCAGTATTTTATAAGAAAATGTTTAACGGTTCTGGTTGAAAAATAAACCAAAATTTTTTTTCTTACATACTCAAGTCTTCTTTTTCTGCAGAAATTAGATAATGTTCCCACATACATACCATACATAAATACATATAATAAAAACCCTCCAAACTTTCTTGGAGAAACAGTGTTTACAAATTGATTTCAGTTAAAAGTAATGAAGGTAATTAAACAGCAAAGGGTTCTGAGACTAGTTTTAAAAAGTTCAGCTAGTTTCCTAAGAGCTAGGGGCATTATAAGCATTCAGCTCTTAAGCATTTTTTTTGTCCTTGTCCCAGGATAGGGAATACCTGAGCATAATAAACAGGTACAGTTGATCCAACTTTAACTGTCTTAAAAGGCAAAAGTAGGAGATAGTCATACACAGCTCTCCACTATAGTATTACTTAGACAATTTAATTCAATCTTCATGGTTACTGGGATATGTAAAATTTGTTTATTGCGGTTTATATTTTTATCTTTCTAAAGATGTTATGACTCCTTACATTTGTAACTTACAACATGACAACCTAGGTTAATTTGATTTGTTAGCCGAATTGTGTTTCAGGAGACTCTTAGTATTTCTCATAAGTTGGTGCTTGATAGAGTTAAAAACAAAATAACAAACCTGAAAAATCAGCTCTTGACTGCAACAATCCAGTTCAATTTGCAGCATCTGGAAAGAAAATCAAAACCTTCCTGGGAAGAATTAGCACAGCAATAATGAGCGTAACAGCAAAGCATGATGCATAATAAGACATGTTTTGGTCTTGTGTCATTAAACATTATCTCCACTTCAAAGGTAATGTGCAAGTAACAGTATCTTTTTCCACATATCACTAACCTTTAAAAAGTGAACATGCAACTTTAGATTTTCCCTGACCGTCTGGCTACTGAAATCTCTGGTAATAGAGGCAATGAAATAAAAGACACAGCAAGTTTCCATCTAAAATCTAGTGGGACCAAAACCTAAAAGTTGCTTCAGAAATGCTGCCTCTGTTCGTATCTGTTTCTTTCAATGACAACACTGCAGAGCTCCACATTAGCCTCTCATTCTTTTTCATTAGTATCCATCAGGTAAAGGACATTCTGATTGGACTGCTGCTGGTGTTTAATGTATGACCAAGATGCCATCTTTTCAGAGAGAGAATATTTGGTTCAGCTTTTAAAACGACAAAGAACTCCTTAAAGTGAACTTCACATTCATGTTTTACTTAGATGATCCCAGATACTATGAATCTCTTCCTATTATGGATAATTCAAACATCCAAATTCCTACGTCATAGAACTTCAGATCTGTGCCTTCTACCTCAAGATAACACAGCAGAATATTAATATCAAGATCTGGCCTAACCCCTTTCATTTACTTAAATGAAATAGGACAATCTGTTCAATCTCCAGAGGTAGGCTACAGGCAGAATGTCCAGATGGATGTCAAATAGACAAAAGTCAGTGACTTATGAATAGTTTCATTCATGAGTCTACAAGCACTTTAAAATAATAAAGGCAAACATAATTTTTACAGCTGGAGAAACTAAAGTCTGAAGGTAAGTGCTCTAGTCACTGTTACAGTATAGGAGAGGTTCAGGCCTGGAAACAAAAACCAAAGCTGGACTTAAATACCTTCTTGGGTCTCAAATAGAAAACATGGCAAGTACTAAATGTAAAAAGTTGTAAGATATTTATTTAGCTTACTGTCTTTTTCTTAAATGTTATGGCAGGAGAGATTATTTCAAATGGTCTTGCTTCGCTGACAGACTCTTGTAAAAGAATTTTGAGTTACCATGGTCTTGCACCATAATCTGTCTGTTCATTTTGTAATTTCTGCATCTTGTTGGATTTGCTTCTGCTGCATGAATCACAGTCCCACAAGCCACTCCTCAGAAACTCCCCTCATGCCCTCCCTTACCTTCTGACAGTCAGCACAGTCCATTACTAAGAGGACAGACCTGTTAATATACTGCAAAGCAAAATAGGAACCTAAATGCTAGGTAGGAGGCTAATGAAATAATGAGAAACACAAGAAACTGAGGTGAACTGAAATAAGTTTATCCAGCCAATAACCAGATTTGACCAGCAAAAATGAGCTCTGAGAAAAAGATTCAAGTCTATGTCTTAATTACTGCTGTGATTTCACTGTAGATTAGATTAAACATCTATGTGGAATTATATGCTGTATTATCAGAAAAGATCAACAGCCACCTGTTTCAAATGGTGCTTCTAAAGAAGTGACCTTGACAGTGGTAACTGATACACTGTTCTGCCAGACTGCATAAGATGCTCCCCTAAGTATCCAAATCTTCCAGATTGCCTTAAATTTATTTCATATATGACTCAGTCTCAAAGTAATTTAAAAATGGGTTTTGGAATAAATTAGCTTTCTGTGGTTCGTAATGTTGTTTCACAAAAGGCCCTGCACAATTGTTAATCATATAGATATTTAAAAAATTAAGTTGTTTACGATAAGTAGAATGCTGGGAAGAGATTTACTATGATAGCAGCCCTGAAAAGACTTTCAGAAATGTATTTGCTTTGATGTAAATCACAGTTGTTTGTCCATTGCACTTTCCATGTAAAGTGAACGCAGGGACTAAAAAGAAACATTACAATCCAGTAAAGAAACAATGCCAAATGCTAAATTATTAAGAATTAATTTGCAGTCCCTAATGACAATTGAAATTGTCTTGACAGGAACCTCGGTGAAAGAAACACTTCTAATTGTTAATGCCAACAACAAAATTAAATAAATGCCTGCACAGAGAGTGGTATATCAACTTTGGAGTAACTATATTTATCAGGATTTGTTTTTTCATGAGACAGATTGTATTTAATATGTAGGTTCCTATCACCATGATGTAGCTCCACATTGTAGGTCTAGACAGCATGTTGCAGGATGAAGCTATAAATTTATTAAATAGAGTGTGTTTTGTGACAAAGTAGATCATCCAATCATGGAAAAGAAGCAAGTACTTGGCTTTAGGCAACCAAACCCTGATACCCAAAGGAGTACTTGCAAGCAGTCAGTTTGCAATAACACAGGCTACAAGTTGCTTGTGCAGAATAATCAGCATGTAGTTGGGAGGAACAAACAAATGGCAGCAATCATTGTCCGCTCATAGGTAATTACCATAAGAAGAAAAAGAGCTAAAGTAATTGAATAAAATGTACATAGATTGTTTACTCAGCTCTATTAGCAGCAAGCGGCACGCTGTCATTAAAACTAAAAGATGAGAAATAAAACATTGCTTAGAGCTTCAGTGAAACAGTGGTATTGGTTTCCACAACATTACCTGGCATTTTAAAGAACACTAGCAGGAAACAGGAATTCAAAAGAACCCCATAAATACTTTTGCAAGTTAACTTATCCTTTACAGATTATGTACTATGAGTTGAATACAGTTCCCTCTCTCAAAGATTTCACTGAAATTTAGGCAACAATTTAGAGTTGGATTTCACCCCTTCTGATGTCAAGAGCAGTCTGCTTTTTTCTTTGATAAACCATAGCAACTGGTACCACTAAACTCTGGTCAGAGCAACAGGAAATTTTCAAAGGTAATTTTTTAGGAAAAAGTCCTTTTGGAGTCACATTTATTTTTGAATGTGTTTCTGCCTCTGCATTTTAAAAAAATTTTTTGTGTCTATATTTTCTTTTTGTGGTAGGGGGACTTAATTTTTGTCTTCTTTAAAGAAATTTTTCTTGGTCTAAATGAATCTTCCCATTTACCCTTCCAAAATTTGTCAACTAGTCCAAGAAACATCTTCTACAAAATAATAAAAGCACAACTGAACAAGTCATCTTCTCTTTACTCATGTAGACAGTCTGTAAAGATGTCACTTCCCTCAGGGCTCTAGGTAAGCAGGCATTAGAGAAGTGATTGGAGACCCATAAGACTGCTTTTTTTTGCTGCACTATTCATTCTACTGGACAGATTGTCCTTAACAGGGGTCACACAGACCAAGATTGCAATTTGTAGTTCAGTTTTACAGGTATTACCTATAGTTTATACACACACATAAAAATATATGTATGTTCATATACACACATACAGACATACTTTTATTGATATCCACTTTTGTATTCTTGTTCTAGTCTGGTTTTTTTCTCTTCTCTGATACAACTCTTCCTCTGTTTGAGCATTTTAAAGATACTTGTCAACTTGATGACAAAGCTAAATTCAGGTCCAAACCAAAACCTCCCAGCATTGGCTAAGATTAAATTTGAACTGCAGCTTTGCCTTTCAGCACAGTCTTTATATGTATGCCACATACCTGTCCTAATTTTTAAACAACATACACAACAAAGGCATCCTTAAAACCACTTTTACATTAGTAGATCATACAACTGAGTCTACAGGGAAAGAACCTTATTTATTATTTATATTTTAGTAGCACACCTTGTGTAAGGCTCTGTCCATAGAGATGTGCAAACAGGCAGTTCCATTGATTTCCGGCAGCCTTCCCAAGTACAGGTTTTCAAAAACCCCCCAAAGGGCTGTATGCTGATGTCCAAAGTAAAAGAGCAAGGAGATGGTATTTGGCTATATACCTTGATGTTGCAAGCAGTACTTGAGCTGTGCAACATGTCATGGGGCAGAATCCTCCAAATTGGCTTGAAAAGTTAGGTCTAGAGCTGGAAATAGCTTAGGGACATCAATTTAGTGTGCAAGCTAATTAGCCCAAATGAGAGGGAAGCCTAATTAGCTAGGAGAGTACTCCATACTAACTATGCATACCATTCTTATGGTGATTCCATGTAGATCCTTACTGCTCACAGTTTTCAGATTTAACCAACTTTTGCTCCCAGTGAACACTGCCCAGTGAGAAATTTGGGTAACAAAAAAAGCTTTAATATGTCTCGTGTTTTTTCCTAGTTTTACCATAAATATGTTCTCTGAATTCAAGAATCTCATCTTTCTTTTCTTGATTTTACTGCTCAGAATCAGTGTGAGAGATAGAATTCATAATTCCAAAAGAAATAAGAGGTTAGAAGAAGAAAAGTGGTACATTTATGTGAAAGTGTGTGTCCCTTAAGAATCAAGTAGATTTCAAATTCTTTATAAAGAGAAAGAATAAGCCACTTATTTCTTTCCTGACCCACCTCTAGGAGTGGAAACCTGGGAAGTGCCTAGAAAAAAAACACAAATAAGGACTTAAACATTAGGCACAATAAGCAAAATTGATATTGGTGACTGAAATGTTGTACTTGTCATGTTGATTTGACAGGACAATGGGATATAAAGAAAAAAGAAACATAAGAGAACGATCTCATGCCAGGCATGAGAAAAATGAAGGAAAGGACAAGGAAGGGATTTGTCTGCTCCAGGGTTCAGGAAAAACTGATTATATTGTTGAAGCAGCACTGTGTGCAACAGAGCTGAGCTGATTCTTATTGTTTTAGGATGGCCAAGGCTGAGACTGCTATGGTTTTTCCTTCAGTAGAGGAGAAAAACAGAAAGATGAGCTGTCCCTTCTCACTGGAATTTTTCTTTTTTTCTTCAAAACTAATTTCTTAAAAATCAGAGTTATTTACCAGCAATCTCACCTCCAATCTTCTCCAACTCCTCTTTGTTATCCCATAGCTCTCCAAAGGAGAAAGACTAAAATGTGAGATGAACAGTTAAACAATTAAGATGAACGATTAAAAAGGCTTCTGGGGATCAATTCCATCACTACTAAGGGCAAGAGGACATGGGTTTATGGTCTGAAGGTCAGTTCAGTGTTTTATCCAGAGGAGCCATTTCCTGGAACATAAACATGTAATTTAAAGTATATTGTGTCAGCAGCATTTTTGGGGCCTGATCCAGAAGCAATAATTGCAGGTTTCCAGGCGAGGTGGCCTTTGGTTTCTCACTAGTGCAAAAGGGTTGCAATTGCATAGTCATTTGCACTTCTGCTCCATGTGATCAACCTTTGGCAGCTCACCTACCCCAAAAGAGGCCAGCATGCTGCAAACATGGGGGCACAAGTTCCCTCCTTGCCTCCTGCCATTGCTGTATTCTGCCAAGTTGCTGCCACACTGTTTGAGGAAGAAAACCTTACATGAAAATGGTGTTTCTGTTTTCAGTGTTCTGATATTATCTCTGATGAACTCTATTTATCCTTTATCCTGTGTAATGCTCGTGAAGAAAATTATGTGGTCAAATGAGAGAACATTTTCTTTGAGTTCTTATCCATTGTGTGAGACTAGGGGTGAGATGTGGAAAGAGAAATTAGTAACATGAAGCCCAAAACCAGATAATTGATGGGTAGGATAAAAATGCTGTAGCCCTTCAATGTTACCATTTTCCTCTGTGGGATGCACGTTGTCTGCCATGTGGCTTGGAATTATATTCAGTTCACTATTCCCTTATTCGCAGCATACCTGCATTCATTTAACAGACCCCATTTTTTGCTATTAAAAAAAAAAGAAATTAAAATCCCTCTTCCCTCCCCAAGTGAGTTTTACATCTAAGTTATTTCTGTGCTCTGTTACATTCTTTCAAAGCTTAAAGTGTCTGCTGGACCCAAACACCGTCAGCTGTTTATAGGGAGTGCATACACATGCATTTAGACACATACCCACGTACATATGAAAATACATTACTCATTCAGATATATCTCTATGCCTTAAAATATATTTTTACATGTAATTGCATAAACACGGAACTTATTGTACCTCTACCTTCAGTTCTAAGCATTAGTGTATACACGTACGTGCACGTGTGCATGCGCATGGATATAAGAAAGTATGTGTGCATATAGACACACAAGAACAGTCTCCACAGTCTTCTTAATTTGTGAAGCATGCTTTCCTGTTAAGGCACTGTGAACAGCAAATGAAGCAGAAAGCACCCAGTACTTCTCAAGTCAGATGCTGTCTTGAGACTCCAAGGATTTCTTAATTGAGTAGGGTGAGGTCAGGAGCTAAAATGACTGAGCAGCAATGATGTGTGCAAAAAAATTTTTGCTGCTTCAATATCCTTTCCTGACATCCAGGAAACATCTCTCAGAGAAAGAAGAAAACCTTTAGAGCATCAGCAGTGCAGGAGGACAGGATTTTACACTGAACAGTTGAAAGAATAAAGGAGGTATCCAATGCAAAGATTTATGCAAGAGAGCACAGGCAGCATTAGTTTACAATTGTGGAATCAGGATACTGGGCTTATTTCAGCTCCTGCCCCAAATATAGAATGTGATCACTTTATCTTTTTTTATTCCTTTATCTTCCAATTAAATTGGAAATGCTTTGTTGTAAGCATTGTACAGCTCCAAATAAGATCATGACTCAAGTCAGTAAGAGGGCAACTGAAAATATTTGGGTAAATATCATAGGCATGTAAAACAACAGTTTTACATCAAAACCATCAAATCTATTGATGCCTCATATGATTATTAACCTGAAATGAGAAGCAATGCTGATTAATTAAGATGGATTTTGCATATCCGGTGAGCAGTATTCTCCTAGGTTCATGTCAGAAAACAAACATTGTACTTTGTGTATTCTTGCTGGTTTTAATTTGACTGCTAGCACATAAACTATTACATAACTATGCGCCCAAACAGACATACATCATGAGCCATCAGCATGACCTTTCTCCCCACGCCAGTTTCATGCTACCAGTTGTTTAAATGGTCTTCATTTCCTCAGTCTTCAGGACCTTTTGTGGGTGGCCTTTGAACTTGATAACTCAGAAACTTAATTAGAATTCTGCTTTTAGTTTAAATCTAGAACTGCACATATTCGAAATTACATTTTCCATGAACTTTACAAACACTACACTTTCATGATGGATAATGCACTCAATGAACAGAAATATTTGATTACCTCTTAAAACTTGAATTATCTTGAGGAAAAAACAGTATTAACAGATACCTTCTAAGAATTTAATTGTTGGTTTGCCTCACAGAATAGATGCCAAGCACCTATAACGTCTCCATATTTACCAGAATTACTACAGTTTACAGGACACTGCAATGTCCCTTTTTCCCAGATTGTCCCAGAACTTTCTCTGTTTCTCCCTCTATTTTTTTTTCTCATCAGCTATTATTTTCTTTATTTTCTATTTCTCACTCCTTCAGGTCTCCCTTTCATCGTATGACTGATTCTATGCCTTCCTACACCCTTTCCTATTCCACAGTGTCTAAGTTCACATCTACTTCCTCCTTTATCTGCTTTTATTGCCCAAGTCCAAGATCCCTATTTCTCCATATCCTTATAATACCATCAATTCCATCTTTATTTTGCTGATATCACACAATATCCAGTTCCTGCTTCACGGCTTGGCCATCAATTCAAATTTGATTGACTGGCTGAGGACAGACAGGACTGAATAAGCTGTTATTTAAATCTTTTCATGGCCAGCTTTTTAAAGTACACCGAAAAAATGGAGACCATCAAACTTCAGCACTTGTCAGCAAATTTCAAACTCAATGTGTTTAATTGGTTTTGGAAAAATAATCTTACAAATCTTGCCTTTTCTATATACTGAGACCATATATCCATGGAATCACTCCAATCTATTCTGGAGTGCTGAACCCTGGCAGTGAATTTTGAATATGCTTCTTTCTCTCTGAAATCTTTCTTGCTGCAGCAAGTTTTCAGTATCATTGAAGTCTTGGCATGCTAGTTTATTTATAATTAATATAGAGCACTTAATTTTCATTGAAAAACACCAAAGAACCATGGTTTATATTATTTGGATACTACCTTGCCAACAAAGATTAGGAGTTGAGATTCTGTCATGCATTGAACTTTTTTATGGCACCTGAGTAACCAGATGATGAAAAGCAGGTCTTTCCTCCCAGAAAATAAATCTTCAGTGAATTCTTCAGGTCTTTGAACACAGAAAAAATTTGAAAAAATCAAGACTTGTACCACACACTATGTTTATCCTAAATTAATACAAAGTAGACAGAAGTTAAATATTTAAGATATGACCCATCCACTGGGGAAAGCAATTTTGCATAAACACTGTCAGATTTCAAAGAAGTGTTTTTCAATAAGCCATAAAATTAATATCTGAGAACATTGCTCTGATGAAATTCCCCTCCTAAATGGGACCTCATCCTTCTGAACTTTTGTTTGAAAATTTCATTTTAAATCAGGCTCTACAAGCCTGCTTGCATTTTTAAAGAAAGAATTAAAGACATTCTTTATGACGAGGCTTGGGCAAACAAAGCAGTATGGATAAACCAAAAATGACTGAAAATTTTTCCTGTCTGTCCTCTGACCTAAGCCCCTTTTAAGAACTGGACAGAATAAATAATTGGATTAATATAATGTATCTTTCTGGTGAGATCAGGAAGAAACACAAATAGAAAGGTAAAATTAGTATTGCAAAATGATCTTCAGTAATCACTATGCCCGTTTTCTTTGGCTCTGGGTCCAATAGAGACCAGGCAGCACTTTGAGAGAGAGCAGAAAGGCACTGCTAAAAAAGGTGAACCTAATGTTTCAGTCAGAAGAAAGGCCATGTTTCCCTCATTCTCACAGAGAGTTTGCTGCTTCATTTCCTGGGCTTTGTGTCAGCAGAGGTTTGAGTCCATTACTCATCTTGGAAAAGGAAGACAGCTCTGGTCCTCTAGTCAGATTGATTCCCATGATCCATCGGGTTCTCAGGCGCTGTCCCTCACTGAGTATGTGAGTTGACTAAAACACCAGCAGATTACTTTGCATAGTATTCCAGTGCAACAGAACAGGGGCCCTTATCAGAGCGTCAGGCACACCAGAAAATAGAGTTGGCTGCTCATACAAACGTTGAGAAGAATGCAGTGTTCAAATACCCCTTTTTTAACTTGAGTTTTAATTTGGTTCATTTCCGTAGTGCAAACTAACTTTTGATGTCACGTGGTGCTTTCTATGGCTAATATTTCATATATTATACAAGCTGTCAGAAGAAAGCTGGGTATATTGTCTGGGGAACATTTGGAACATTTGGCAGTCAGCAAGCATAAGAGGCAGCTCAGATTTTTGGTATCAGCTTATTAAAGTCATATGTCTTAAAAATCAGCACAGAGATTTCTATGCACAATGAGGAAAATGTTAATTCCTTGCTGAGATAGTTAACACCTCATTAGAAGGAAGAGATTACTTGCTTTTCGGGAGAGTTAACATTATTGAGGGATGAAAGTAAGAGTGATGGAAGTTGTGTGTTATGAGAGGTTTTGTTTCTAAGTTTCACTAGAAAAACAGTAACTGTGATCAGATGGCTGACTAGCCTCATTCACAGCGGGATGAGAACTCAGTTCAATACAGAAGAACTGCTTAGAGACTCCTTGTAGAAGCTTTGTTGAAACTAAATTGAACAAAAAAAAAATTTAGTCTAGAACCCCTAAGGAGTATCTGAAATGTGCTCAAACAGTATTGCACTTATCTGTGAGAACATTTGGAGAACAGGTACATTTTCAGGAGACTCGGAGAAAGCAGAGTACTGATCTGTAAAAGGAGAGGCAGGAGGAAGCACAAGCCAGGAAATTTTGGATCAGACTTTCAGGGTCCCTAGGAACATAAAGACATAGGTAAATACAGAGTAGATAAATATATATATATATATACACACATACATATATATGCACATATATATATAAAATTATATTTTAAAATCTACCTACAATAAAACAAACAAACAAACATCTGGTTTTAAGACTCTAAAGAATAAGATGGGAAGCAACAGCCAGCACAGATTTGTCAAGAAGAAATTATATCAGATCAATTTGATTATGTTTTCTGAGAAAAGGTTGCTGATAATGTGTGGAGAAGAAGTGGAAGGCATAAAAGCCAAAGAGATTAAAAAGTATGCTCTTTATAAATCTGGAGAATATTCATACAGAGTAAAACTATAATTTTCAGAACCCAAAAATTTTTGATTGGAATAAGCTTTCTATTTATTCCTTGCAGATAGGACAGGAAGCAACGGGCTTAAATGACAGCAAGAAAGATTTGGGTTGGCAATTGGGAGAAATCTTTTCAACTATAGGAGTAGCAGAGCACTAATGTACACTGCCAAGGGAGAATGTGCAAACTTCTGCCACTGGAAGTTTTCAAGAACTGGTGAGACAAAAATCTGTCAAGAATAGTTTAGTCATAGCTGATCTTGCCTTTGGGCAATGAGATGTATTAGATGACCCCTTGGGACTTTATTTACTATGATTCTGTGATTCCCATGTAAACATAATGCTGTTGGCTCAAATTCAATTAATGTCTGGAAACTTATATAAACTATTTTAAGAAAAAAAAAGAAAAATAAAATGTACACTTAAAGAAATATTACATGAGAACGTTAGACAGTTTTCATTGCTTTACAGAAATCATAAGGATGGGGAATGCCCGAATGAAGCTACATCTCCATGGCGAGTTTCTGCCTCCATGCTGTCTGCTGGCTACAGTTACATTTCAGAACACATTTAGGTACCTGCCTTTTTCACTACCCACCATTTCACTGTCCTAGTTGTAGCAGAGCTTTCAACTCAAATAGTTTAGTATCTGGAAAATTGCCCAGAAGTAAAGATTCAAGCTAAATTATTTGTGTAATGGCATCCCTCCAGAACACATCCCTGCTACCCTCAATGTCCAAAACAACCATTAGGTTTGCCCACGGGATATAAGAAGACACCCAGAAGGGCTATCAAGGGTGCAGAACTGGCAAGGACAGCATGACAGAGGTACGGCTTCTCTTAAGGGCTTGGCCAGCCTGGTTGCTCAGTCTTGGGAGTTGAGTTTGCTTTAGGAAGGGCATTGTTAAAAGCATGAGAAATCTGAAGAAAGCTGCAAAAGCATTTTATTCTACATAACAGAGGCTGTCAGCTGGCACCGAACACTGGACAGTGAGGATCTCCATCACTGCTTTGCCCCAAAGATTTCATTCAATCCTCTTTACTTAAAGGACTTAGCTGAGGAAAATAAAATAAAATTTAGTAGCTTAATCTCCTATTTTCCAACTCAGCAAGACCGAAAGACTCAGAAAATTGAAGTTACGCTTCCTTTTGACTACAGAGAGAGCTTAGGCAGGCCAAGCCCCTCATTCAAGCACATCAGTGAAGTCTGTCAAGATAGGAGTGAGGAAGGTAAAGTTCTGGGCCCAGGTTATCTGTGTAAGTCAAGAGAGATGAATTAGGGCTAACTCCTCAACACTTCACTCATCAGCCAGGATAACTTTGCAGTGTGTAGATCAATTGGATATTCAACAGAAAAGTACAAAGGCTCTTATAACAATGTACCCTCAAAACCATGCTCCTGTTTCCTTTATCCTAGAAATGTGTGATAGGAGGTCTCTGCAGCAAGCATACAGGTTTCAAAAATATGAAGAGTTCTATATAATCACAGTGAGATGTGAAGGTGCAGGGAGTGGAGAAAGTTGAAGGCATTGTCCTGATCTCTGTTGTTGGGTTGCATTTTCTACAGCAGTATCTTTCTGTTCAAGACCACTGCATCCCTAAGGCTGATCCTATTTTTCCCTTTTTTTGCGGGAGAAACAATTGTTTACAGAGGTTGAGTTCTTATTTGAGTGCAGCTCTCAGGAGGGAATCAGGCCCTATAGCAGGAAGTACTGAACATCTTGAGAAAGCTGCAGCTGCCTTTTGCAGACTCCAGAGGCACGTAAAGTTCAGACTGTGTTTGTGTCTTCAATAAACTGAACACTATCCAAACTGAAACAAACTTCAGAAGCTATTGGGGATCCAGGATCATTATGGCAAATGTCTGAAAAAGAGATTATCGTAAACTAACTTGTGTGTATGCATTTATGCACATCTTCGTGCAGATAGACACACAGTTATTCAGTGGAGCCTGTGGTATTAGCTAACTGTGAAATAGAGCCAGGTGTATTCCATCTTAGTAGGGGACAAAAATATTTTCTCTATTCTACAGCAATTCAGTTGCTGATGGTGATGGCTGGAGACCCCTTTAGATTAACTTGGCAGTGGCATTATGGCTGCTCTGTGGGTATTTTAAAAGACAATCTAACTATGAAAAAACAAGGCAGAATTACTAAAATGCAGCAAAATTCTTGGGTGGCTGAGCTTCTCACAGTGAAAAAATAACAGTGGTTCAAGAAATCCAAGACATGCAGGTCTGCATCAAGCAAAGTTTCTTAATTTCCAGTGCATCACCAAAGTTAATATAATTGCAAATAGAACTTCTTGTAAGTCTCATCTTTTCTTCTGGTCTGGTAATTTTCCAATATTGCACCTCTAAAGTACGGAAGTACAATGTGATAATCCCAGTTGGATCCGAAATCTAATTATTATAGTGAGGGAACACAAAATAAAACAAAAGCACCAAATTCCTCATCAGACTGAACAAGAATGGTCCAACTTCAGGTTCACATCAACACAGGGACTCAAAGGGCTAGAAACATGCTTACAATGATATCTACTATGTAAACTACTCCTACACAGCACTTGTGAGACTGCACGTGGAGTACTGCTTCCAGTTTTGGTCCCCACAAGTGAAAAAAGATGCAGACAGGACAGAGTCCAAAGGAGGGCCATGAAGATGATCAAAGGGCTGGAGAACCTGCCCTATGAGGAAAGACTGAAGGAGTTAAGTCTTTTCTGCCTGAAGAAGAGAGGGCTCGGTGGGGAGCTCATCACAGTATTCCACTAGCTTAGGGATGGCTACAAAGATGTCAAAGGCTCCCTCTTCACAAGGGACCATGTGAAGAAGAAAAATAGCAGTGGGTAAGAGCTGCACTTGGAAAGGCTTCATCTGGACATAAAAAAGGAATTTTTTACAGTGAAAACAATCATTCACTGGAACCACTGGTCATGGCAGTTCCCATCATGGGGAAGTTTCCAAGATGCAATTGAACAGGGTGTTACATAATCTTATCTAGGCTTCCTTTCCCACAGAATCCTGGATGGGTGATCTATCAAGGTCCTTTCCAACCCATGGTGTTTTTATGGTTGATTCTATAAACACAAGGAAAGCACAGATCAGTTTCTTCTCTTTTGCTGTCTTCTTATACTGCTTTTCTTAACAACAAATGATTCACAGCTTTCTATCAGAAGAAAGTAGTCTATTCCTTCAAAAGAATATGCATGGCAAATCCTTTCTGGCAGGAGTGAGGCTCACTCAGCTATTCCAGATTTCACTGCAAGACCTATCTTTTTACTACCTGTTTGTATGACATGTTAGTCTACAGTGATTTCCTGTGTAGTGTGGACTTTGTATACATTGGATTATGTATCTGAAGGACAGGCCCAAAACTTATTCAGACTGCTCAGAGCTGCCTACTCCAAGGTTCTCAACTCTGCTTTGGTATTGCAGTTGTAGTTTAAGTCTGAGACATTATCTCTGCATTTGAATGCAGTGTTTCTCTTTTTTTTTCTTTAAAAATAAAATAATCCCAGAAATGAGCTGCTCTGTATTCAACTGATGAGAAGGTAAATAAGCAAACTCCGCTCTGAGTATCGTGGCTCACTCATTTAGTATGTACTTTGGTGTCCAGGTTCATCCCAAAGAAACATTTTTTCCTACCCTCCATTTTTGCATAATGGTTCCCAGGTGGCAGCAATTTCCAGGGAAGATAGGTTCTCCTTGCACAAAATAGTTTAATGCTTCATAGCCCACTGCTAAGAAAGAGAAACAATTTGAGGTTTTGGTCTCTGTTTTAAAGATTGCACATGCGCTTGACTTTAAAGGGGAAGATGCTGAAATGGTGTCGGGAGGAGAGAATCTCCTGGACTGGTGTCTCGACTTTCCTCCCAGCCTCGTGTGGAAACATACATACTTAAGGAGAAAGTTAAATGGGATTTTGGCATGTAAGATTTTTTAAAGTTGAATTCTCAAAGCTCATCTGCAGCTGAAGCCCAGCCTTGGAAGTGTTTTCTTGCTGTTGCTTACTACTTGCTCATGAGCAGTGATTTTGACAGGCTTGGGCAGTTAGGTTCCCAGCAAATCCATGCCTAAATTCCTTTTAAGTGCCCATGCTAAATTTTCCTTTTGCCTTCAAAACATGGACATTCATAAAGTGTATCTGATGATTTACAAGAACTACTGAGAAAAGTGAAAAAGCAAAGACATTTCCCTGATTACCCCAGTTAGCTCAAGTTTATGAAGTCAAACAGAGGGTGCAAGCACAATTTTTATATATGTCCTGTGAGGAGAGGTGCTTTTGATATCTGGAGCCTCTCCTAAACTTATGTAATTTTAATTTTAAGATAAATTTAATAATATATATTCTTTCTAGATATCAGCCTGGTGGTATTTATAAATTAATCTTTCTAAATAGACTGAAAACGATAATGAGGAAGTTACACAATACTTTGTATTAATGACATAAACTGAGAGATCATTTTTGTAGTCAAAGGTAATAACAGAATTTGAAGTTTCGGGTTTTGACTTTTATGTATTTTGGGTCACTGTATGCAACATTATCTTCTAGTTATCCTATGTTATTGAGAAATGATAAAAAAAGAGTTCAAACCATTATAACATATTTGTACTAAAATAAGTATAGAGTACATTATGCAAGGGAGAAGAAATATGTGGATATTTACTAGAAAAATTACCATGTAGCCAGTTAATAGAAGATCATAGGGGAAAGAATGAAAATTATACTTGCTAATTTGTACTGAGCTGTTAGAGAAATAACTTTGGAGGATGCTTAAGTAATTTTTTAAATACAAAAAACAGTGAGGCAAGCAAATCCATCACTTAATACTCTTTGCTCATTTTAAATGAAAATACTTTCTTTTGCTTCTTTCCCCATACTTGAGCCATTTGCTTTCTTGCTTCCCATTTTTCCTCCTTTTTTTTGTTTTTTTTTGTTTGTTTGGTTGGTTGGTTTTTTTGGTTTCTTTCTTTCTTTTGTTGGGAGTGTT
Organism: Edolisoma coerulescens; assembly: GCA_013397115.1. Taxonomy (NCBI): domain Eukaryota; kingdom Metazoa; phylum Chordata; class Aves; order Passeriformes; family Campephagidae; genus Edolisoma; species Edolisoma coerulescens. Next base: position 1,994,160 of record VWZW01007927.1, read on the forward strand.
TTGTTTTGTTTTGTTTTACATTTGCACAGCCGTTCCACAGGACATGGATATTCCCTGAAGGAACTGCAGCCCATGAAGAGCCCATGCTGGACCATGAAGGACTGCAGCCCATCGGAAGGTCTCACACTGGAATGGGAGAAAAGTGCGTGGAGGAAGGAGAAGCAGAGAGAAGGTATTAGGCTGAGGGGCTGCAGCCCCTCATTCTTCAATCATCTGTGCTGCTTGGGAAAGAGGAGGTAGACGAGTTGGAGATGAGGGAGTGAAACTAACCTGGGGAAGGGCAGGGAGTGGGCCTTAGTTCTTGTCTGTTTTTTAGTTTTTGTCTGTTCTTGTCTGTTTCTTACCATCAAACTATAAATTATTTTTCAATGAGTTAATGTTCCCCAGATTGAATCTGTTTTGTCCATGACAGTAACTTGCTAAGTGACTGCCCCATCTTTATCTTGACCCAACAGCTTTTACATCTTATTTTCTCCCCCTGTCTTGTTGAGGAAAGGGAGTGAGAGAGCAGCTGGGTGTGCATCCGGCAGCCAGCCAAGGTCAAGACATCACAGATTCTTTCATTCTCTGGAGACTGCAGAAAAACTTGAAATCCTACAGATTTTACCTAGTCAAATAATATTCCATGTTTGAAACACTTGTGTCAATGTGAAGCCTAATGCATGTTTCTCTCCTTCAGGTTGAAAGACAGGGTTTGTGGAAAAATACTTAAAAAGTAGCCTGCCGTTTTCTTTAACATGTGTGAAGTCAAATTATATCCATAATCCACTGTCATATATATGCACTTTCTTAAAAAGAAACATGTTAACATATGTGTATACATTCCTAAATGTAATACTTTCTCCTAGTTTTGGTAAGAGAAGGAATTTGAGCCCACAGAGCTCAGCCCCTGATGTGTATATGTCACTGAAGTAGAATGTACGGCCGGCTTGAAAGACAACCAAAAAAAATTATATGAGTAAGAATGGAAAATACAGATTTAATTAGGACAACAATAATAACTGACCTCTGGGTGAAATGATTCATAGAGGAAAAAAAAGGCACTCCTTTTAAAATACAGTGACAAAGCAATTGCATCTGATAGTGTAATGCGTTGGTCAAGGCAAAGATCACATATGTTCTTCTCCTTCCCAAAGAGTGAAACATAACAGAAAATGAGAAAACTCTCCTAATCCAGGCACATCTGTATATGAACATGATTTTTCAAAATGTTTAAGAGTAACATGCAAAAGTGGTGACTTCCTGATGAGAAAAATTTATCAGTGTGCATGCTGCTGCTGGGATGACTTGGGCTTTGGACTTTAATTTCAGTTTCAAACTTCAAAATATTTTTGGAAGTATTAAATGGTCTGGATTCATTAGCCAAGGATGGCAGCTCCATAGTCAGCTAGCCAAACCATCAAAACACTTATTTGTTCATTTATGATTTATTTTACTGAGACCATTTTGTAACTCGGCTATTGAATGTACAGGTTTCAACACTGTAAGTTCAAAGTGTCTGTTTTTTTTCTGTGTGAGTGTCAGAGAGAATTATGTATCTATTTGTTATTCAGAGGCTTCTCTGAGGATTAACAACTCTATATTGGCTCCAGTTCGTGCTCTTCTGCAGCAATATCTCCTGTCCATTTGGCTTCAAAGGAATATCTCCTCTCACTGTTTTGGCTAAAATGTAATAGAGAAATCTGCGCACTTCTGCAGGCCAGATTCAGATACACAAAGCTGTGTCCAGCAGCATCTTTTTCCCCCAAATAATCTGACATAGAGAAAAGATGTTTCTAAGTAAATTCATTACCTCTAACACTGGCTTGTAAATTTTTAAAAATTATTTATATTTAGAAAGCAATAGACTGAATTAATAGTATTGAGTAGAAACACAAGGGTGACCAAATTTTTTTTATGTAAAAGAAGTACCATAAATGGGAAAACTTTAGCTCTGAAGTCTTAAATGGCTTTGTGAATAGTAATACCAGAAACAGACGGGTACAATAATTATATAATTTAGAAAAATAGAGACACAATTATATCTGACACTTGTTTGTTTGTTTGTTTTCCAGAAGTGATTATTGTAAGGGCCAAGTTCCTAAGGAAGCTCCTAAGGTTGGTATTAAACATTCAGGGCCCAGTTATAAACACAAAGACAGCCAATGCCTTAACAGAAGGAATTATTTTAGCAAAGGTGAAATAGGCAGGTAAGATTTGCCTATTTACCTAACCTGTGTAAGCAACTGACCATTTAGGTGGAAAATATAGGTAAAACCAAAAGTATTTGTACATTTTGGTACCCCTGGGGTTTTGCCATTGAAAATATACAATCCAAATTATGAATTGAAAGGATATATTTCAAGCTGAGAAAATTGAAAATATTAAAAGTTATCTTGTTCTTTTGAAAAAGCTTATCAACAACACTGCAAATATTTTTCAGAAAAGGCATTCAGTATAAAAAAATGACCACTTGTCATGTTTCATGGCAAAATGTATGAAATGAGACTCAAGACATTCAATCTCAGATGTAAAGTATATGTTCTTATGAGTTGTGTGTGTTCTTATGAATTTTTGATGTGTATTTATGAGGAATTTTGCTATTCAGATACATTTAATATAACGTTTAATAATCTAATATTTTCATTTATTCACATGTCTGCGAGGGGCAGAGTAAGCTTCTCTCAGGTAGATCCTGTTGCTGCTAATCACTAGGGCCATTGGTCTTGTGAACTCTTGGAATCAATGCTCTTCAAGAAAGTTAAAAATCATGATTTCTTAAAGAGGTAAATGAATGTGTCCATGCTATAAATAGAATCCAGATACAAAGACTGTACCAAATATTCAGTTTCAGGTATTTAAACTTGCCCTTCATTCAGAAAAGGAATTTAGGATTGGTATACTGTGCTATAAGAATTCCATGCTCACTGGTCTTTTGCACATAAAGAATTCTTAGATAAAGTAAATATTTAGGTTTTATCCTTTACACAATTTTAAATTTACATTTACTTTCCAGTTGTCCTGTGTGATAGATGAAGGTGAGATAACTCGATTTTCTTGCAAAGGAATGAAACAACTTGATAACATTATAAAGACTAAGTACTCAATTTCAGTGCTTTATAGACAAGTGGAGAAACACATTAGATTATTATTAGGGATATTAATTATTGTCTCATTTTGACACATAACACAGATAATCTTGTACTTACATGCAATGATCAAAGTTTGCAGAGCACTGGTTTATAGAAGTAAAGAAATCACTAACTGCAAAGCTCCGTCATCTTTCCTTTCTTTATCTTATCTCATGTTTCTGTAAATATAAATACCCAAAGACAGTTACCATAATAAGACATACGCAAGGAATATGATTTCACAAACTGTTGAGATTCACTTTCCTTCTACAGACCTTTAGAGATGACTTAAATCTAAAGCTAAAGTTACCTTTAGATAGACTTGGATACAGGTAAAAGCATTTGAAGTAAATACTGTGGCTATTGTGTCTTCAGTGGAAATTCTGCATTTCCTTAGAGGGATTTGAGAATGAATGCTTCTAGCTTAGCACTGATGGAAATGAGAACCAAACATTTCTCCATCAGATTGTCTGTCTGCTTGTTCAGGTCCAATTATTATGATTATTAGAGAGATGCCTCTGCTGAAATTAAGGTGCAAACAAGACCATATGCCAAGTCAATAGTATGGATTTTATTTCATAGTAAATGTGAGGTAGAGAGAGGTAAAAAGAAATAGGAAAGGGGGCGGGNGTGGGTCCAGATGGTTTCCTATTGGTCCTTTTCTTCTGGTCTTCTTGGTGGTGGGGGCCCCGCAAGACACGGAGTTCAATGGGTTAATATATGTTCAGGTGTACTGGGAATGCCCAAGCACCTCCCCTGGGGATGGAGGGAGTTTTTCACTGTCTTTTGCAACACTGTGGATCCCGTGCAGTCCTCTGGTGGAAGGGCCTCAGGAATGGGCTGTGGGCTGTGGCCTCCTCCCGCTGGACCCGGCCAGAGCTGATTTTCAGCACAGCTTCTGAGCTGGCTTTCCTTGTGGGCACATTCTTCTCCCCCGGCCTTGTTAACCCCTCCTTAGACCTGAGACAACTGGGCAATAGTACCACCTTTATCTTGTCTCAAGTTCCTCTCAGGTGGCTTAACTCACAGCCCAAATTCCACGAGTCCAAGAGGCGTGTTGCAGGGGGATGGGCTTTGGTGGCTGCAGATGAGCAGTTGCTTTTTTTTGCAGTTTGGTAGAGGGGACAAAGTCCTTCGGTAGTCTCTTAACAGTGTTTGAGGCAATCAGGATCTTTAAGTCTCTTACACTCTTACCAGCAAGTTACTAACCAATTGGTTACTACTACAAATGTGAATTCTGAAAAGTAAGGAAGATGATATGGAAAACTGAATTTGGATTTTGTATTGACTTAACTGAAAAGAATCACAAAAAGTAGTAGAAAATTAATCTTTTTATTTGGACAAATCAAAATAAAAAGAAAACAGAAAGAATAGTGGAAATTATTAGTATTGACCTTCAAAGATCTCTCATGTTTACTGCAAGCAAGGCAGAAAAATATTGAGGAAAGAATTCTAGACCTAACTAGACAAATGGCTTATTCAGTAAGAGAGTAAGAATAAATAGGAAGTCTATAAGTAAAGACTGTAAAAGGAGAGATCATCAACTCCATCAGGGAGCCGATAGATCTTGAAAAGGTTATTTTAACAAGTGAAAGCTACTTCAGTGATATAAAGAGGAAAAGAACAGGGAAAACAAAAGTAGGGTCAATATACAATGGGGGTATGTTGGAGATTAAAAGTGAGCTGGGAACTGCCCTCAAATAAATAAGCATTTTTGTCGCAGTTTCCAGTAGAAAAATGGTGTCTGGTAAAGTATGTCCTGTGGAGATCATCTCCACTGACACAAAAGACTTTCTCTCCTCCACTAACTAAGAAAAATGAGTGTAGTAATTATAACACAGTTGCTTATTCAAATTTATAACTATTTATGGCAACATATTAAGCTAATTTAAATTCAAGCAAATTCAGTTTCACCCATTGTTAATAGCCTGGGATTACAGTAACTGTTGAGAATTCTTATGTCCCCTGGTTCTTTTTCTGATAGTAACAATCTCCAAATTCATCCCATTTCTTTTGAGTGGATTATTCCTCACTTCTAAATCAGTGAAAGTATTAATCAGCTTTTCCAACTGAATGAGTTTGAATTCCTTTGTTTCTTGGTCCCTTAAAAGTCAAGTTAAAAAAAGACTGGGCAGGCTGCTAAATGGGTGATTTGAAACTTTCTCTTTTCCCCGTAGGGAGTGAAAAGATATATGGGAGGACAGATCCTTCTCTCTGTGCTCTGTCTGTTCAGCTATAAAAATCAAAGCCTCCTGAGAGCTGGAGTCTTCTCTCTCAAGCATACATCTCCTTTTGAAAAAGTTGTACTAACAGAGAACTTTAGTTATTCTTTCAATTTTTACAGAGTCTTCAGAAAAAAAAAAGCCAAAACAAAACTAACAAAAAAAAACCACCCAAAAAAACCCCCAAACAAAACAAAACAAACACCCCCCCCAAAAAAAACAATTGCCCTCCCAAAAAACCACAAAAAACCCCAAACAAACCTAACACAGAAAAGTGACTATGGCACAGAAGATAATCTGATAAACAAAGACACAGTGTCTATACAGACAGCGTACATGTATACATACATCTTACATACTCTAAAAGCAGCTGGATTTAACAGATTACAGTGGGTCCTTGCTGCATTTTTTTTCAGGTTTCTTTCAAAAGGGGCAGTTTGGGAAATAAGAAGTTGGATATAAAAATTGTCAACCTAATGTTAAAACAGAAGCAAAAAAAAAAAAAAGACTTTCTGAGTACTTTTTGAGTGTTTAAGGAGGAATTAGTTATCTTGGTTTCTACACTGAAAAAAAAATTATATATGAAATCACATGTCCAGGAAGAATCAATTTTTTTTTTCCTTTCCCCATCTAACATTGGGGAAAAATGAACCACAACATTTTTAGCCAACATTCAACAATAAGCAAAACATGAGCATAAACTCTGAAGGAAACCATGACTAAGGAGATGGAAGTAGTGAAAAATGGCATAAAACCACTGAAAATCTCTTAGTGATATATTTTACTACAAATTTTACAAAGAAACCTTAATTAATTTGAAGATAGACTTTACTTGGCCTATGAAAGGAAATAAATGCAGGAGTTCCCTCTGAGTGCAGACAGTTGCCCTTGATAACCCAGACAACCCTTTCCATTTCAGTTTGCCAAAGACATGACATACTTCAGGTGGGGTGATTGAACCAACTATTCACCACAACCTCCCTTGGGGATTATTTCACTTGCTTTACCCCAGCAAGTCTTCAGTATTGCCTGCATCATTCAGGAGCTGGTGGAGAGAGGCTCAGCAAGGAAATGAAGATCTGACACCAAGTGAGATCCCTGAGTCAGGTAAACTATTGTCTTTCTGGATCCACTTTAGGTTTGTTGAAGACACAGCTCCTCACAGAGTTCACTTCTTCTGAACTGATGAGTTCTTTGATGAGAAACTGACTTCCGTGCAAGTTGAAGTCAATATTTTAAGGGCCACACAAGAGCAATATAAGTCCACAGGGCATTGTTTTGTGACATAAACACATAGGTTTTTTGACATGGTCAGACTTTCTAACACCTCATATCCAAATCCCTGTAAATTCCACCTGGTCTTTACAGCCTTCTGAGCTGTACTAAATTCCCAGAACACTTTTAAGGTGAAACCCTTCTAGTAAGACAGACAAATGTCATGACTCTCTTTGTAGAAACTGCAGTTTATCCCAGTTTTCTTGTACCAAATTTGTTCTTCCCCTACAAGACTCTCTTCTATTTGCTGCTGGGCTGCTTCTTTTAAGCCCAAAAGTAAACACATTTTTATAGAGCTGTCTAGATGCAGTATTGTTTGTGAAAGTTCTTTGGAAGCTAAGTATGTATTATTGTTGTAGTAGCAATAGTAGTAGTAGTAATGATGATGACAAAAAGCAGTATTAATGTTGTTGCTGTTGTTGTTATTAGTAATAGTAATATTATTATTATGTTTGAGGGATAGGTTGGAAAAAAATCATATCCAGCATATACAGCATTCATCCAGAAATCATTCCTCTGCTTAGGAAATGAGATAAATAGCCAGGTGACATATTATATTATGATTTACCCTAGTGATGTGGTATTCCCCTAACAGAGAATAGAAAAGAAGAAGGTCTGGTGAAACCTACCCGCAAAAAAAGATGACATCTGCTAGTTGGTTCCCATTTTGCAGAAGGAAGCAGTGAGGTTGGGAAGTGCCTGCATGCCAGAGATGGGAAGAGGCTCAGACTTTTTATGTTCTCAAAGCCTTAGCTCCCACCTCAAGTTTTGATTCCAGTGTAATTCCTGTATTCCCCAGAATTTGAAGTTTTTCAGAAGTAGACTTGGATAAGTGTCTGAGGCCTCATTCCCTACCAATCAGTGGAAAGCAGAGCTCTCTCCCTACCAATCAATGGTGTGAGGAGAGAGGGGAGTCCCTTGACTCCCTCCATGGACAGGTCTTGCCCTGCTTCACTTCACTGCTGAGACAGGGACAGTGCCCATGGCTCCCTCTAAATTGCAATTCCTGCAGTTAAGTGATCATCTATTTTAAAAATAGAAAATATCACTAAAGCTTCAGAGCTCCTAGTGTGGAGAAAAATGTGAAGACATAAACTCTGAGAGTTCAGTAAGCAATGAAAATTTTAAAAAGAAAAACAGCACTATTTTTAAATTTCATGGATTTTTTGCGGGGGCAGGGAGATGAGGGAAGAGTGCAGAACTGAGAACAAGAAAGATTGATTTTATATTTTTTAAAACAATCTGGGTTTTGCACTCCTCCACTGTGCTCTAGAAAACCAAGATGTATTCATGAAGCTTCCTATTGCATTTTGTGGCTTCTTATGTATAGGATGGAACTATAAAGGAAAAATTATTTTAAGTGCCTGTGTAATGCAAAATAGAGGAACAGCTTTTTCCTCCTGTCTTGCTTGCAGAATCAGAGCCAGGTGAGTAGATTTTTCCCTTATGTATCTAGAAAAATTTCTCTAAAAGACAAGTCAAACCCATAATTTCAGCTATTCCCTAATGTGCAGTTAAAAGTTATCTGATAAGGTTGTTTTTTTAATAAGGCTAGTAGTTTGTTTGAACACAGTATTTTGAGAGCCACAGACACTTTTCTCTTTGTTGACTCATTAGCACTAAAATGCCATTTTTAAAAGGCCTTTTACAAAAGCCCAGAAAACCAGAATTAGTTATCTGCAGACAGCAAAAGCAGATAATTAAGAGGGAATATGGATATGTCAAAGCACATATTTGGTGGCTATGATAGATCTTAAACAAACCAATTAGAAATATGTCTAGAACGGAAGAAATTACTTTGGATAAGGAAGAAAAAAAATAAAACTGGCAATATCAAAAAATGTTAATTTTGCTCTTTTTTTTTAATATAAGAAGAAAATGGGCAGAATTGTCTATTTGTATTTCTTATGAAAATTTCCTTAAGGTTTCTTTTAGTCTTTGCATTCCAAGAAGGACTAAAAATAATCTGGAAAGCAATCACTTAAAAAAAACCAAACAAAAAAAATAGAGAAAAGAATTCAAGACTTTAGGACCTCATCCTCTGTAGTCCTTGTGGGATTGCTGATCCCTTGGTTTTCTTGATTATATAGGTAGAAAGGAGAAAAACAAATAAAGCTTTCTGATGCTTCTGAAGTCCTGTGTGCAGCATGTTTCCAGCCAGAGGCTGAATGCTGGACATACATGTGACTGCAATTGAATTACTTTTATTTTGGTTATGCAATATCCTCCCTAAAACAACCCTACTTCTGATAATTTTTTACATTTGTAAGTGTATTTTTGGAACATTTCTACCAGCCTAACTGACCTGACAATTCCAATCCTTTTAAGGCCAAGGCTTCTGGGGAAAAAAAATAAAAAAGAAGACAAGACTTCTAAGAAGATGTCAGAAGCCTTTTCAGACACCTAATAGACTTACTGAGCCAAATGCAAACATTTTAGGAAAACAATGTGCTGTTTAGTGTCTTTGATATATCACTATTCACTGTTCTGAAGGCACAGATTAGTATAAAATCTGATCAGTTCTTCAGATAAGCTTTATAAAATAAACTGTTATTTGGAGAGCAAGTCTCAAATGACATAATGAAATGAATTACTCTGTTTTTTACTTGTCTGTGTTTATACATTTCAGAAGACAAAGTAAAACAGAATACTAACATACATGCTATATCTTAAAACAAAAAGGGTTGACTATTTCTTTTTCCATTCTTGTGTGGTTAAAGATAGGATGGAAAGAGACTTTAAAATATATATATATATATATTTAATGTGTCATGCGTCTTGACAATATAATATACTGAACTTTAAAAAGCCCATGCAGTTCTCAGAGCTTTGAGAGCTTTGGATAACTATATAGTTATGACAGCATATAGGAGTGAGTTTTAGTTAAATCAATAACAGCACTGTCATGGAATCAAACAAAACAGAATTTTTAAGCCACAATTTTTACCTGCAAGTATGATGACATTCAACCCTCAGAAGGCAAAGAGAATGAGCATCCTCTCAGCCCTAAATAAAACATGTAATCGCTCTAAAAATTTGGCTTTTTCGGATGAAAAGAATAGATACTTTTCTACTGCAATGTAGCTGTGCAAATATCTTCAAAAGTAGGATTTCTACAAGGTAAATTGCCTTTTACGTTGAATAATTGATCTACTTGTCAAAGTACAGGAGCAGGTGTGACCTGTATGCCAAACTATTGGGAAATGCATGTCTGATTTTATACCTGCCCTATACCAGGTAAAATGTAGCAGGTGCAGGACATATGACCTAAAGGAATATTCACATAAACCTGTAACTGCACAGTACACAAGTGGTCCTGAACATATCATCCTGTGAAACCATTCTGCTGGCACTTGCTCCTTTTAAATGATAATATGGCATGGAATGGCCATTTTATCTCTTGCACTCCTAAAGTTTATAACTAGGCAGTTCTCCTGGCTGATGGAGTAAGAATCTGTGATCAGACACTCAGCAGCAGAACCTGAGCCAATAGTGTTAAACTTTCTTTGCAGTATTCTCTTTCCAGTGGAAAGGGAGACTTTAGAAATTTAGGTTATCCATTACAGCTGCATGAAAAATTACACCTCTGAAATTTCTGTATGAGTTTTCTTTCTTGGATTTCAGAAGAATGCATAAACACTACACATCATAGGCTAAAAGCTTCTCTTTCCACATAATTAACTAAAAAATATAGGTTTTTGACCATGGAATTTAGCTGAGAAACAGAAATAAGACACAGAATTAGTTCCTTCACTAAGTTCTTTATAACTAAACTATATAAGTCCATTTGATTTAAGATTAATAGAAATTTTGAATTTAGAGAAAAAGCCCTCAAAATTTCACCTAGATTTGCTGCTATATGACTATTTGTATAAAATAACCCCACAGTAAAATACTGATCTTTCAGATGTGAAGTCTATTTGCAAAGATTATCTCTGTTCCTAGCAGAAATGGTGATTTTTTTGTGTTCACAGTGTTTGTCAGAAAACAGACATACATGAATATTTTAGAGATCAGCCTGCTCCAGAACATAACTCTGTTCCTCTTATTCCAGCTGGAAAACAATGTTGGCTTATAAACCGTGATGTTACTTCATTTTCTTAAGGTAGAAAAATATTTATTGTAAGAGAAGTATTTTGTTCTTTCTCAACTTTACTGAAGGTAATGGACTTCCTTCCTAGCACTGTCAAAAAAAGAGAATTTGAGATGAATTAGATGTTTTTCATTGAGGGGTTATTATTTAACTCTGTAATTCCTACACAAGGAACTGTTCTTTTGTGCTTAAGTTACTGTAGCCAATGGTGATGTAAAATCCTACATCCAGTAAAGTAAACTGGTATTTTTCCAGCAGCTTTGCACACAGATCACTCTTTCTGTTGCATTGTGCGAGGCAGATGGATTTTTAAGTGTCAGAATTATGCTGTAATAAGGACGTCTTGCTTTCTAACCTAACTTCACAATTACCTTGCAGGAGAAATGTAAGATTTAGGCAAAGTGTTAGGACAATATGGCAGTTTTACTCTAAATATCAGAGTACAAATGCCTTGAATACTTGAATTGTAGGAAACAGGCATTTCAATGTCTGCTACAACACTTTATTTGCTGTTAGTGTGTCATAGTAAATTTTATATCAAGTAATGATTATTCCCTGAGATCAGATGCACAAATGAGATGAGCTTTGAAGATGGATTGAACCCTGGCTTTAATGGCAACCAATTGTTAAAATCCCAAATTGTCTAATTATAAGATATTTTCTCTCTTTTAATTAATTGTGATGGGAAATATTTAGAAGCATAGAAACAGTGCTGGAATCAATACAAGAAGAATACTGCAGAAGAATTGTTCAAGAGAGATGTCTCTCTTTTGAACAAAACACAGCACTTGGACAAAATTCATATATTATATTCTTGTAATATTTTACAATCTTAAACATTTTGTTAATGCAAAGCATGTAATCAACAGCAGAAAACAGTTATTTGTGTTGAAATACATGCAATAAGCTAAATGCACTGTGTCTAGGTGTAGAGTTATTCATACGTACTGACCAGACAAGGACATAGTGTTCTTGATACTGGTTTGGACATTGATAGCTGTTGCCACCCCAAAATGTGTTTAAGAAGGCAGACAGGTGTGTGTGACGATCTGCTTGAAAAAAGAAACAGGGTTCCTGCTCCAACCACACATTATAATCGTTGTTCCTCATCCTTTGCTCTGCCACTTCCCTTCTCCTTCCTTTCTTTTTAAATACACAAACATATCTTCTAATTTTTTCTCTTTTGCCTGAGGGTATAAAGAGATTTAGGGAAACACTGTCTGCATGAAAGCACCAGGAAACTATACTATAGTTTCTTTTCTTCCATCACTGGGGAGCAGATACTTGATTATCTCACATGCCAGTTTTCATTAGTGTTTCCAGTGCCGTGCCCCTTTCCGTAGCTTCTGGAAAAATTCCTTGCAGCTAGCTGCAGTTTTGCTTATGATACTACTGACCACATGGCTCCTGTTTCAGACCAAGGATACATGCAGAAGCAAGCCAAAATACCATAGCCTTTGGCTTGTAGGTTCAACTAGCTTAAGACTACATTCTAAACATTTTCATATCCATTTGTAATAAGGGAACCAGCCTACACAATAGAGAAGGAGACCTTGCCACAGAAAAATACAGAAGAACAACAGAATTTTCTGTTTTACATAGAAGCTACAAAAAAAAGACCTTTACTTCAGAAGGTTTGACATAATGATAATTTAAAGGAGCAGGGAAGTGAAATTCATGCTGTTTCGGTTAGGGGTACCCTTTCCTAAGCTGAACTACTTGATTTTCTTTTTACATTGGGTAAAGAGAAAAAAAGGAAGCGGAAAAATTAGCTCAGTTTAAATTTTTTCTTGATATCCTTTGATCATAGAGTGGGCAGAGTGCTTTGTTATTTTCTCTTCCTTGTGAGATTGGCTGCCTTGCTAAATAGATGTTTCTCTGTCCAAGCTGCAGTGAGAGGGTTACTGTGCATATTGCTATGGTCCTCTCTCCTATGTTCACTGATCTTTCAGCTGCTAGGGTTGGGTTCTTCGCAATATTTTTGTAAAACAGTCTCATCTTACCTAGTGAAAGACTACATCGATGATTGTCTCCTAATGACGTCCAAGAATTTCCTTCAGCCTTCCTGTTTATTAAGCTGGTATATTATGTCAAAAGCCCTGTTGGTTATCCTAACATTAACAATTTTAGAAAGATATTTTTTACTGAATGTTCCTGGGTTGGATATTCACTTTTGCTTGCAGATCTGTATAAGGCAATCAGATGATACTGATGACAGAGACCAGTAAGTATTTCCGTTTTGATGAGTTCTCATATTTCTAGCAGATTAGTCTGTATATTTTGGAATTTAATCTGGAAAGCGCTGTGTGGAAAACATGCAAAGGGGACTGCAACCTGCCTTGTAAATGAATAACTCGTATGAATTTAGGCAAATACTGCAAGTTTTGCAAAACTCTATTAGAGAATTTCCCGATAAAAGGGTATATTTGCTGAGTACCAAAGCTTTCTGCTTAAGAGGTCTCTTTTGTAATTTCCTCTATCTGTTACCTAAGTGAAAAGACCGAAAACAGAAAACAACATTCGCTGTTAGTTTATTGCTTTGGCTCAGGGATTCTCATATTAGTGTTAACTGCCACTGAGAACAGCAGGTGGTAATTTCCAATGGAAACGAGCAGCTACTAGACCAGACAACCCTCATTTACTTACACCCTGTGCAATGCTTCTCAGGAATATTGTAAACGGTGGGCTCTTTCTCATTTGTCCTTGTTTTAGCTGACATTGTCATTCATGACTATACTGTGAGTATAAATGATGATCTAATGTCACTTCTATAATTACTTGGCACCCTGAATAAACTGTAATCCCCCTGGGTCAATAACTGCTCTCAGCTTGACATTCAATAAACAAGGTTTGGAGAATTGCTGTAGTTTCACTTTTTTTTTTTTTTAATCCCTCCTGGTGCTTTCAGTGAATGCTGTTCAGGAGTAGTTCAGGACCATTAAGAAAAAAAAGGAAACAACTGCACACAGTGTGAGACTTCTGAAGGGACGCCTCTGATTGTTAACACTTACTTACAAAGGCCTCTTGCCTGTAGGGTCCAATTCATCTCCAATGCAATTTTTGAGAACGACTTCAGGGGGAGTGAGACCCCTCAGTCTGGGAGGCTCTCTTTGTAGTGTCATGAATCACAATTTTAAGGGCACATATTACAGGTACTGGGACTATGTTTGTTTTATCCCTCCTTTATGCCTCAAGATTTTTGCCAGAACTTGACTTTTGTTGCTGTAGCCTTGAATGTGGCTTCATATAATGCAATCCAGGTAGGTGCAACCAAGCCTTTCAGTCATAAACTAAATTGCCTCTGTTATGCACAAGGATGACATCCAACAAGGACAAATCAAGCACTGTTGCAACACTGTCTGTGTTGGTCTCTGCTGCCCTAACAACTGCCCAAAAACTGCTGCCCCATAACTACTCAGGGTCTACTTCTGCCCAGACTGCCTAAAGGTCACAGTGATCATGAATTTCATTGTCAGCTTTCCTATATCCTTCATCTTCTACATTATGAAAACAATGCCTTGTTTACTTGTACATTATCATGTCTTAACTATGTGCATGTGCCATTGTTTAAGAAAAACAAACCCAACATGTTCTCCTGTTTCTGCCAAACCCGAGAAAGACTTTATTGGTTGGTAGGATTAATCATAAGGCAATTGCAGACACATCAGTCATTGCAAGAAACGATTAATATACTAGGAATATGGTGAAGGTGAGAAGCGAATGATTAATAAAACAGCAAAGGTAAAGAAATAGGCCAAACTTTCCATAAGGTGAGGGCTGAGAAAAGTAAATCTGGAACTGCTTTGAGGACTTAACCTTTCAAAAGAGACTTGCACGACGCAGAAGTTCAGAGTCACCTGGACTTCTGATCTGTATGTCATGTTTTGAACAAAGAAGAGCAGCTGTATGAATGTACATAAAGAAGGAGTGAAAGGGAGAAAAACTGAAGTGGTCCAGCCATTGTGTACAGAATTGAAAGAAAATGCAAAAAAGTGATCATAGGAAAGATGGTAGAGATTTGATGATGTATGGTGGCTGATGCCAGAATTTCTTGCCAAAGAGTTTTTGTTCAGTCTGAGACCAATTTCACCATTTTTCAAGGGCAGATGGACTCTAAGGACTCTTAAAAGAAGCATTTCTTTTTACAAATCTCTCCTATTTACAGTATTTATATTTACTATTTTATTTAATATTTAGAGGTATGTTTTGCATACAGCTCTAGAAAACTTTGGAGTCACTGCTAAATGTTGACACTGTAAACAGTAATAAGCCAGCTGCATCCCTGCCAGCAAAGCTGTGCCTCGCCTCTATGAACAAAAACACAAGAGCAAATTCATATTTGCCTAATTGAATATCTGTGCTTTGATGACCAATCCTGTGCTTCTTCTAAAAAGAAATACATTAAAATAGTGTACCGGTCCCAGATAGACCATTCATGAACATGCTGAGAGGGTTGAAAGTAACATAATTGGCATAGAGGCAAGGGCAGGAAAAGAGGGTTGCTCTTCTGGCATGTGTTGCTAAGCAGGAGAAACATACCCAACTTTTATATTAGGGAGTCTGTTGGTCTATAGACAAATGTCCTGGACACTTCAGTAGATGCTCTCAGTATTTTTAGTGAAAATGCATGTAGATCTTTTTCCCAAGATACTTTTCAATGCCAACATGCAGTGAAATCCACCGAGATCCTTTCTGTGTGCAATTAGGTAGCAGAGGGACAATAAAAAGTCTTAACACTCTCAGGAATAAAAATTGCAGCCTTAACCACATTATATGTAATAAGTTCCTTAAATTGTTCCCTATGGCTTTAAACTCCTCTTAAACACCATTCCCTGTGGCTGGGAACTAAGATCGCCACACAGGAGAAAATCTCTGCAGCATCACAGCACTTAAAAAGTAAAAGGAAGAAAAATACTTTCATCTTCTACATATGAGTCAGAGAATCTTTATAGGGGACAAAGTATGGAGGGGAAATAGAAGTGTAGATGGATTTCATCATTATTTTGTACCCTTGAACAGTCATGTTACCTTTCTTGATCAGTGTCTTTGTCAGAAACCCTTTACTGCATTCAAAGACTGACTCAGATCAGGGAGTGCAAATGAAAACTGTGAGTGAGGAATGAGGAACAGAGAGGATCCAGCAGCGGAGAGGAAACAGAAGACCTGTGGCAGAAGGGGCAGAGCTTGAAAGAAGCAGAGGGGACCGTGCCCCAGGACACCATGAGTCTTCAAAATGGTGCATACAATTGCATAAATTGGCCCAAAATGCTATCACTTCCAATGCACCATTAGCAGTATTCACTTTTTGTGCTGCTGTGCAGGTTTTCTAGGACAGTAAACAATACAACCCATGTAACCCATGTCTTTAAAAACTCATGCTGGGCATGTGGAGAATAAAATGAAGTATGCCAAATCCTTGAGAGCTAAAGCTTCCATAAGCCTAGGGATAAAGCCCAAGGAGAAGGTACATTCACTGTCCCTGGAAACATTCAAAGTCTGGTTGGATGGGGCTCTGAGTAACCTGATCTAGATGCAGATGTCCCTGCTCAGTGCAAGGGGGGTTGGACTAACTGATCCTTAATTACCTTTGAAAGGGCCCTTCCAACCCAAACTGTTCTGCGATTCTATGATAAACAGCTTGCACTGTCCTCACACTGGTTTTATGGTTTTTTTTTAATTCCAGGAAAATATTGTTTGATGTTTTTAAGGATTTTTAACTAACCAATATATTTTTTTTAGCACCACAATAAATCCCTTTGTTGCTTTTCAAAGGTCTTTTAGTATGTTAATAAAACATTTTTCAAAGATTTCTGTTATCAGACTAACAGGTGGCATAGTTCTATATTTGTTTTTCATGGAATGATTGAGTTTAGTTTCTTTTACTCCTTTTTTGCAAGCAATAAAAATGTTAAGGATTCAAAATGCATGCAGTGTGTTATAGTATTATCCAGGCTTTCCTCTTAGAGAACTGTCAACAATACTGCATATATGACTAGTATTTATCATTCAGGCTGCACAAACAAAAATATTTTTCTTCATAGCACACCACTTAGTGATTTTTTTAAAGCATATCTTAGTCTAACAGCTTGACAGCTGATAATAAATGCACTTATTAATGATCACTCTGTCTGTGTCCAGCTGCCTTCTCCCTGACAAGGCACCCCTCTAAAGACACTGAAGCAGGCAGAAATGCCAAGTGTATTGGCCTTCCTGAGATCTAGGCTACTACAAGGCCTTTCCCAAAGAAAGCTCTTTCTGCGCAGAAGCCACACTACAGATATACTGAGAACAACTGTTAGGGGCTGTGGGCTTAAAACCCCCAAAAACCTCAGGATCCAGAAAATGCTTTCTTTATTGGAAGCAAGCAAGCAAGAATATGAGCATAATGCCCAGATCTGCAACACGCACATGTAGAGTTACATAAGGCAGGAAGTGTAAGGTGGGAAAACTTGCTGGTGTAGATAAAGGCCTAGAGAGTAGACACTGCCTATGTGAAATTCTTTGGGACACCTGCAAAAGTAACAGGTTTTTTGGAGTGGAGAGAATGGTGTAAATATCCCTTCTGACAATGTATTTACATCTGATCTACAGCATTGTGTTAGAAGATGCAAAGCACTTCGCCCTCTGCTTGTTCTCAGTTTGAGGAGGTTCAGTGGGGCTCAGAGAAGCAGAGTCTTATTTTTCATTTTGTCCCTATATCTAGTCCCTATAGTGTGATCATGACATATTGCAGATCTGTGTTAGATATCACTGTCTTTACAAGTCTGGAATACCCTGGATGGCTTTAACAATAAAAATTTTTAAAAATTACTTCTGAATTTTACAAGAGCTATCATTAAGAGAAAGGAGAGCAGATGACTGGACAACATCCTATGGAAGTGAATAGTGAGACAGCTTGCTTCCTGCACTACACTGAAGGACCGTTGCTCTTTACTACCACATGGCTCAATTTTGATGTGCTTAATCCCCAACTGTGCTAACTGTCTTCCTTTCTCATTGTTTTTTTTCCTAGGAAGATCATTGCTTTCAGAACAACAAAAAATCCCACAAACCAAACCAATCCAAACCAAGAAATAAAACAAAAGCATTTATGCATGACATGGATCTTTTCTCTAATTGTGCGGCCATTTCATACAGTTCCTCCATCCTTCTTTGGCATAATCAACTATCTAGTAAAAAGGTTGCTAAGAGCCTGTGTTTCATATTCCCAAGTGTGCAATCAAAGCTTGAAAAACCAGGGGTTGTGTTGCCAGCTGCATCACTCATTTCTTGCTGTATGCCTGAAACCAAGGCTGCTCTGAATGTCTGTGGTAAGTGCTGAAGTAATGAGGAGAGGCAGAAAACTGAGGTGGGGAAGTGTCTGTCTGCAGTCATGAAATGGCAGAGCTTTTCTGGTTTCACACAATTCACACAGACACTGATACCTATATCAGAATTATGAAATACAGGGGACTGGATATTAAGCATCTTTCCACTAGATTGAAAAGCTCAGAACTAAACCAGATCTGCTCGGCCCAAAAGCTGTCATTATTTAGCAGTTGTTCAGTGATCTGTGTAAATTGAATCGGTAAGTTAATTTAGTTTTAGGAGAAATGTGACTTGTTCATTTAAAGATTTTTCTTCTGGTTCTCTAACAAGACAGACCAAAAGTTGGGATAAACCAGGCTACATTTAATTTTTTTTTTTTAAGCAATTGGAAATTGGAAAAACGTCTTTAATTTTTTGCATATAAATTTCCAACTATTATGATCAATTGAAATTATTAGCACTTTATCTTATTTACTAAATTGCCTGATTTGGATACAAAATCTTCTTTGGAATATTGAAAATAAATGTATTGCTTTCCACTGTTATCTTGGCCTATCATTTTCATAGATGGTTAATTCAGGTAGACAACATTGTTGTCTAACCAAAAGAAGAAACACAGAGACAGCCAGGAAGCTGAGTAGGGTGCCTTAGACTAGCGATTCTGAGAGTTTGGACAGGATTACATACAGGTTTCTTTTCTTTTCTTTTTCCTTTTTCCTTTTTCCTTTCCTTTCCTTTCCTTTCCTTTCCTTTCCTTTCCTTTCCTTTCCTTTCCTTTCCTTTCCTTTCCTTTCCTTTCTTTTTTTTTTTTAAATTTTATATTTTAAGTTGCAGAAAATAAAAAGCCCATGTAGCACCCTTGAGAGAAAGGCAGTTCATACTTGCCTTCTTTCACTGAATGTCTTGTGCCACTGGTTCTGTATCTGGGTACAAACATCCTAGTCATAGAGGCACTTACAGATCTCTGTTCAATGGGGAAACTGGTTCCGAAAATAAAATTCAAAGGGGAAGGCTTGTCTTTTCCTTGATATCAGTCAAGAAAAGTTACTTCATCTTTTGATTGTAACTTTTATTATATCTTTAAATTTTCTTCCTTTCTCTTCCTTTTCTTCCCTACTTTTATTGGAGGTAATGACCAATTTCTGCTTCAACATACAAAAAGCTTTGTACCTTTGATAAATTACAGATTTGTTAAAAGATTGTCATTGCTTTAATGATGCCCCTGTCTTGAGATGCTTCACTTCTGTCTTGCTTGTCTAGAGAAAACTTATGCTATGTGCTTGGAAGCACAGTCCTTTCTACATTTCTATACCTAAGAGCGTTTAATGAAACACTTCCAATTACAGTAATTTCAAGCTGCTCTATTTAGACCATATGGAACCAGAATATCGTGTCTTTGCAGTAGCATGTTGCTGATTCTTGAGTACTATCCCTGCATTCCAGCAAGGAAAATACTGCAATTTCCTTGCGCCATATAATACCAGGTTGCTTTTATGACTAAAATCCATAATATATCTTTAAGAAAATAACACCACTGGATATACAGCCTTACGTAGAAAGAACATCCACAGTTTTTGAAAAACACCAGGCCTTGACTGACAATAAGTGCAGTTTTTAAGAGCTTATGGCCAGTTTTTGTCAGAAAAAAACCCCAACTAAACAAAACCAAACAAGATAGCCATCTGCAGTAGCACCATCTGCTGGTCCTCATAATTTGATACAAATTGTCAGCCTCTGACTGAAAACCATGCTGCTTATCATGGACACAGTTTATGAGCACTTACTTGTAGGGAACTGCCAGTATAATTGGAAAATTTTGCAGTAAAAAGCAGCTCATTCTAGTCCATAATGATTTTCTTTTTGTAGAGTGGCCAAGAGTTGGCAGGAGCTCTTGTTTCTTTTAATAGTAGTCTGTGAGCGTTAAAATAGGAATGACTGCCTCCTGTTTGCATTTTACCTAAAATTAAGATTAAAAATAAGGAGTTTAAGGTATTGTGAGTGATGCATGAAATTTGTCTAGAAGGGAATTTGTGCCACGTAACTTCTTTTCAAAATTTTTTTTCTTAAAATGGAAAATACATATCATGACAGTAGAGATCAGTTCACATTTTGCTTTTAGTTTCCATTAATTAAATTAAATACATATTTTCAAGACTGAGTAAAGAAAGACAGTATCAGACTAACTGAGTATAAAGCATAACAGAGAAGAAAATTTTACAAATGGAAAGGAAAAGAATGAGGTGAAATTTTAGTGTTATCAAAACTTCATTATCAGTGTCCTTTAAAACTATCAGAGAAGGATGTTGGGTTGTCTTCAGATCAATTGCATTGTTCCTCAAATGCTGTTAAAGTTAAATGAGGTTACCAAACAGAGAACGTCCACATTTCAAATAAGAAAAGATAGTAAATAAAGAATTTGTAAAGCAAAATAGTTTGTAAATGCACCTTGGGTCAGCCAATATCAACCACTTCAGACACCAAGCAGTCTTTCGTCAGGACTCTGTTCACTTCTTTGCAACAAAGAATCAAAACATAATATTCAGTTAGCATTGGCTCTTCTGGCATTGTTTAGAGTACTTGGTTCCAGAATTTTTTTTTTTTTAAATCTGACTAAAAGAATTTTTCCTGAAGAGTTACAATAATTCCCAGTTTGTGTCAGATGATTCCCAGAACAGTTTCTTGTTTCTTTACTGAATTTTGGATTCTTACACAGAAGCAAATCAGAATGGACCTGAGTGATATGTTTCAGACAACTACTAATTCACCAGAAATGTGTCTGCCAAAATGGAGGGCTTCAGGAAGTCCCATGTCTGAGTCTGAATTATCCAACGTTTACACAAAATGAACAAAAGGTGGCAGAAATGGTGAAGGATTGTTTCGGAACTTCTGAGGTGTTTGTTTTTCACACACTACTAACAAAAGGCAAGGAAATTAAGGATTAAATACATCAAATTAGTACCACTGATGACAGCATGAACATGAAGTTCAACAAGGCCAAGTGCTAGGTCCTGAACCCGGGCCAGGACGATCCCAAGCACACATACAGACTGGGGGTGCCTGGACGTAGAGCAGCCCTGAGGAGAAGGACTTGGGCTATTGGTTGATGAGAAGCTCAACATGACGTGGCAATGTGCACTTGCAGACCAGAAAGCCAACTGTGACCCACCTGCATCAAAAGAGGCATGGCCAACAGGTCCAGGGAGGTGATTCTACCTTTCTACTCTGCCCTCATGACACCTCACCTGGAGTGCTGTACCCAGTTCTGGGGCCCCCAACACCGAGCTGTGTGAGTCCAGAGGAATCCACCAAGATGTCCAGAGGCAGATTGAAGCACATCTCCTGAGAGAGCTGAGGCTGTGCAGCATGGAGAAGGCTCTCTGGCCTTACAGCAGTGTTCCAGTACCTGAAGGGAGCCAACAAGAAAGATGGAAAGGGACATTTTACAAGGGCATGCGATGACATGACAAAGCGAAATGTTTTTAATCTGAATGACAGTAGGTTTAGATTAGATCTTGGGAAGAAATTTATTACTGTGAGGATGGTGAGGCACTGGTACAGGTTGCACAGAGAAGTTGTGGATGTCACATCCCTGAAAGTGTTTAAGGCAAAGTTGGCTGTGGCTTTCAGCAAGCTGGTCTAGTGGAAGGTCGCATTCCATGGCAGAGGATTTTGGAAACAGATCACAGAATCATCTAGGTTGGAAGAGACCTTCTAGGACATGTAGTACAACTGTCAACCCAGACCACCATAATTATCCCTAAACCATATCCCCACGTGACATATCTAATGTCTCTTGGACACTTCCAGAGACAGTAACTCCACCACCCCCATAGGCAACTTATTCCAACCACTCTTTCAGTGAATTTATTTTCTAATACCCAATCTGATCTTTTCACTTGACACATGCCAGAAGAGATGGTCGTCAGGTCCTTTTGAACCCAAACCATTCTATGATTCACAAAGGGTGAGGAAGTGACCTGCAGAAGGTCTCCAAGGAAACCAGAGACAGAACGCGAAACTGAGGTCAACCCAAAGTGTCATGCTCCACTTGCTATAAGTTAGGCTTTAAAAAAGATCACTGAATTTCTTCAAGGCTTAAATGTTTCTTTAATACGGTCTATAAGTAAAATTTGTTTGATTCTTATTCATAGGTGTCAGGCTTGTAAGAAAACCCCAGCAAAAAGCATAGACATATACTGAGTCATGCACCAACCAGGAACCAGATATTATTCAATAAAAAGGTTTACCTTTTTATTGAAAATTATTTGAACTCAGTTGCCATTTTCTCAGAAATTAGGACACCCAAATACATGGAGGTATTTTCCATGCTTGAAGGCCCTGTAATTTTTGATATCCTTTCATTTGATAGGAACCAGCCTTTTTTTTTTGCTATTAGAATATGTAGCATACTTCTAGCACTTCACCAAATTTTTTTAAAGACCACTAACACAAGAGGAATGTTTCAGTGACCTTGCCAAAACAACTTGAAAATAATGTGTTCCATTAAAAAACATACTGAAATTACATCTTTTCCCAGAAGCATGCAGTTTTGTTCAAAATGTTGAAAGTAAATATTTTATTTTATCTTTGCCTTCCTTTTGAACATATTCAGGCAGAAATTTTAGTCAAAATTCAGGAAAGACAAGCTTGAGCAGTCGGAATTGTCATCAAGATTGCAATTTGTGAGATACATGTTCAAGTTCATGCTGTTACTACCAATCAAATATTTTTCTAGCCCAGATAAAACAGAAGGTCCTGTAAATATACCCTGTTTCATTTACATCCTATTCTTAACCACTGATAATAGGACACAGTACGCTACATGGTCATACAGACTGGAACAGCTGCGGTAGTACAAGTTGAAGAGACAAGCTGAAGTCCCATTCTGTAGATAAGCAGGATGCTCAAGTGACTCAAGTAAATCTGCAACATCCCTCTTCTTCCTCATATTTCTTTCCAAAAAGACATAAGGAAAGTTCACTTAAATGGAAATCAGAATAAAGCCAGTGCTACAAAAAAAGTATAATTTAGTACACAATTATTTTTCCCTGCTATCTCGATTTTATGCAGTACTTAGAGTAAAATAGTACTTTCATAAACAGAGGGATTCACATGTAAATTTGATAATACTTTTTGTTCAGTTTTCTCCATTTCCCTCAACAGTTCAAAAAGATCTCTCTCTTCATTCCTAAGTTCTCTGTAGAGAGTGGACCTACTGGCATCCCTAGTCGTTGAACACCAGAATTCCTCTCTGGACTTTCCTGAAATTCTGAAGTGACCACTGTTTTAAACAGAAAAATTAATTAAAATGAAGAGGTTAACATGTTTCTCCATGATTTATGCCAGGTAAGTTTTGTAGTATTTGTGCCATAGATGGATCATTTATAGAGAAAATTATTGAAATAAGTGATGATGCACGTAAGGGGAGATAATCGTGTATCACTTCAGAAACATACACAGCATAGAAATCTTAAAAGCTCTGGCATAATACACATGTAAATTTGTTGACACTTTTTGTTCAGTTTCTCCATTTCTCTCAACTTTTAGAAAAGATTTCCTGGTCCATATAGCTCTTCTGGCAATGCAAAGCACCTTCAAGAAGAAAAAGATGAGTGTCTATATGAAAATTACTTATGGCATAGCCTATATTTTGGGATATGTTTAGACCAGCTTAGAATAAGCCTTAATAGTTTAAACCATTTAGCTATAACACAACATGCTATTTGCATTGCCAGACAAACAGACAAGAATGTGTTAAACAGATTCAAAAACATTCTTTTGATATTTCTGTCCTACTCAAAAATAAGTCTTGCCATCAGTATAAAGAAACACTTTGCTCCTTTATTCAGTGACACTGTGTGGTTTATTTTTTGTGACACACATTTCATTTTACGTAAACTGGTTACAACACTGCCTGTGAAAGAAATCAATCTCATCAGTGCAGAGGGGGCAATTTTTTCATCTCCAGTTTGACAGGAAAGGGTACTGCAAAATGAATTACTGGAGGAAAGATGTGAGGATTACTTCTAAGTACTTGCTGACATGTTCCTCCCAGATATCTTTTGGCACAGTTTCACTGGGAACTGACTCAAGCTTTACAGAAAAATGTGTTTACAGAGGACCTGTGGTTAGTATAATAGATTTTTTTAGAGCAACCTGACCCAAATCTATAGTATTGTTGGTCTTACTATATGCAGTATTTTAGTCTGCCTGTGGGTGCTTCATGAGTAATGGAGTTAGGAGAAGATAACACTTTCACAAATGCAGTTATTTAAATATGGGATTTTAATCCCTTTTTGTTTGATTGAAGGAAATAAAGTTTCAGGATGGTTGTTAGGTGGTTGTGATGCTAAGATGAGGATGTGGGGACAGCTACTAATGTTAATGAGTAATCTTTAGGGTGAAAAGGAAAACTCTGAACTACAGGGGACTTCCAAAATTCCTAAAACTCATAGTCTTCATGTGAACTACATGCCATTCACCATAATATGACTATCTTTTTTGCCCATGATGCAGTTGAAGAATAGGGTCTTTGGTAATTCTCTACTGCTGTTTTGTACATGATTTCTTCTTCATTATGTGAATTGCTTCTATGACTGTGATACAAGAGACAAAAGCAGCTTCCTCCTTTTATATATGCATGTACATACATGTGCAAACGTACACATATGTATTTCTTATATAATTCATCAAAACCTCTGCATCCTATGTGTATGTGAAATGCTCTATTATAATTGATGAGGGCATTAGGGAAAGTCTTTACGTTTCGTATCATTTAATAGAAATTTTTATATGTTCCGTTCATATTGTTTTATCTAGTCTATTTCACTAATTCATGAGGGAGAGTTCTGTTGTTAGGGTTACTAACACAGAGCATGAGAGAGAAATACCCCTGAGTAAAAACCTTATTAACAGCTATTCAGTGAATTTAATTCTTTCTGGAATACTGCCACCAATTACTTTTTGGCATGCTGACTTACACAACTTTCGCAGTATCTTATACCAACAGTTGCCATGAGTACACACCATCAGAATTACCTTAATTGGCTGAGTATTTTGGAAGTTTCAGCCTGGCATGACCTGAGCTCACATGGACTAGAGAAATGAGAAGGGAAAACAAAGAAGAAACAAAGCTTGATCTTGAGGTACACGCAGCCTGTCCATCCTTCCTGAACTGTGAAGATTTTGTTTTCCTTATTTCTCTGCCACGTTTTAACCTTAGTGATTCCCATTTAATATGAATAAAATTTAATTTCGAGGAAAACAGAAGGCTCATCATGGAATGTTCTTAATGTTCTTGTATTGAATGACCCAGTGACCTGGTTTTGGCCAGGACAGAGTTAATTTTTACACAGTAGCTGTGAGCAGGAGAAGCTGGGACCCCTGTGGGAGTGTCTAGATTGTTATTCTATACCATCTCAAGTCATCATTGCAGTGAAAAGAAGGGTGTGGTGGTGTAGGGAACAATTGTTCATTGTTGCTGGGTCTGCAGTGAGCATTTTTGCACGAGAACTGTCTCTTTTTGTATTTTTTTTTATTAATATTGTTACTGTTAATTTTCTTAACTCACTCCTCTTTCCAGTAGATTGTTTCTTATCTCAGCCCATGATTATCAGCTTTTTGTTCTTCCAGTTTTCAAGTCCATCCCCAAAGTCAGAAGTGGAAGGGGGAAGGCAGAAGGGGGGGATCAAATAAGCAGCATCTGATTTGGGATAGTCTCAGTGGGGGCTGGGACACTAAACTGGGGAGTGCCATTCCTAAACCATGCCATTCAGCAAAAGCAACATGCATGTGGAAGAACTGAGAGGCATTTTGTGGACTTCAGACATGAAGTGCTCATTTCAGGTGGATAAGGATTTAATTGGACAGTCACATCCAGAGGGTAGTGATCAACAGCTCAGAATCCTGATGGACATCAGTGATGAGTGGTGTCCCTCAGGAGTTTGTACTGAGACCAGTGTTATTTATTATCTTAATTAATGACATAGATGAAGGGATCGAGTGCACCCTCAGCAAATTGCAGATGACACCAAGCTGAAGAGTGTGGTTGCCACACTTGAAGGGCAAGATAACGTCCAGAGACACCTGGACAAGCTCAAGTGGGCCCATGGGAATCTCATGAGATATAACAAGACCAAGAGAAAGTGCTGCACCTGATTTGGGACAACCCCCAGTATCAATCCAGGCTGGATGAAAAGATCAAGAGTAGCCCTGGGAGAGGAACTTGGGGGTGCTGGTGGATAAGAGGCTGGACATGAGCCCGTGATGTGCACTTGCAGCCCAAAAAGCCGATTGTATCCTGGGCTGAATCATAAGAAGCATAGCCAGCCATTTAAGGGACATAATTCTGCCCCTCCACTCTGGTGAGACCCTACCTGGAGTGCTGCATCCAGCTCTGGGGTCTCCAGAACAGGAAGGACACGGACCCGTTGGAATGAGTCTAAAGAAGGAACCAAGATGATTAGCGGGATAGAGCTCCTGTCCTATAAGGGAAGGCTGAGAGACTTGCGATTGTTCAGCCTGGAAAAGAGAAGGCTTTAGGGTGACCTTAGCATTGCCTTCCAGTACCTGAAGGGAGCCTGAATGAAAGATGAAGAGGGACTTTTTACAAGGCCATGTAGTGATAGGACAAGGGGGTAATGTTTTAAACTAGAAGAGAGGAGGTTAGATACAAGGAAGAAATCCTGTACTGTTAGGTTGGTGACAGGCCAGAGAAGTTGTGGATGCTCCATCCCTGGAAGCATTCAAGGCCAGGTAGGAAAGGCCCCTGAGCCACCTGGTTTTGTGAAAGATTACCGTGCCTATGGCATGGGGATTAATACTAAATGATCTTTAAGGTCTTTTCCAACCCAAACCATTTTATGATTCTACGATTTTATACGTGAAGCACCCAGGAATAGGTATTTTCATGACTCTTAGTAAAATTAAGACCATTTTCATCAGGAGGGGCCACTTCTGTAATAATTTTTAGTCCAGGCCAGAAGGGAAACTTTTGAGTTCAGTCACCTGCATTTTTTTTCTTACAATAACCAATTTCACATAGGGGAGAAGCACTAATGTACAACTGTGGACTGACACAGAGGAAGCTTCTCTTTATCCTACATGTCTAATGACAGTTTATAGCTTTAATTTACATTGACTTTGTGACTTTTCTATTGCAAGCATAGTTATTCTTCTTGTCCATGAATATATTAGGGTGATTTGAAACCTATTGAGCCTTGACCTAAAAGGCAAGTTGTGGAATAATTATCTCAAGCTAATGATGAATTGTGTATATATTTATTTCCTTTCTATTCATTTGAAAGGGGTTGCCTTTCAGTTCTATAAACTGTCACATCTAATTATTAGAGGAGATGATTTTATTTGCTGTCCCTCAATCATGCAATATTTTGAACGTTTCTGTACTTTCCTTTTTTATTGTCTTTTCTCTGATCTTATAAATTTTAAACTGTTTTTCTTTAAATACTGCTTTGCTGGGCTAAGTATATATATATATATATGAATGTATAATGTACACATTCAGGAGTAGATGAAACACAGACATCCATATGTGAGTTGCATAATGTTATAAAACCAAGAAAATAACTATTTGACTTAAGGCAGAACAATTTTCTTTCTCATTAAGATCGTTGTCAATTACTTTCACAAACTGTCATAATTAGTCTTGATGTCTCATTTCGGAAAGAATGTTTATGTAAATCTTAGGTATAATTGTGTCAAATGGTCATTGCAAACAGAAATCTGAATCATAAATTCTGTCTCACTTTTCATGATCTATTGTTTCTTAGGTGAATGGATTTCAACAATAAAAGTTGTGTCTCTTGATCTCCAATGTTAAATTTAACTATCTTCCCTAAGTATGAAGGACATTACAAAAACTAAGACTACACAGTATTTTGTGAAAACATCAATTCACTGCAATTGTTTGTATCAATGATCAGTAAATATAAATAAGAAAAATCTGTGCTTTCTCCATGCTGGGTACCAGAGAGTGAAGTGAAGGTTTCCAAGTAAATCAGATGCAGGTACACATTTCTTACCCAATCCGTGTTTTCTTTATAAAGTTTTTGTGTATTACTTAAAATTTAGAATACCATGGGTCTAAAAAACAATATGGTCCTGAGCACTAGATGCAGAGTGAAAATCAGCTCTCGCCCCAAAGTGCTCACAGATTGAAGGGGCTCACAATTGAAATGCTTTGATTGAGAAACTGAAGGAAATGTACTGATGTACTAACAGGAAAAAAAAAAATTGTCTCATTCAATCAGATGAGAAGGAATGAATTTGAGAGAGAATCGACTGGGAAAAAAAACCAAGCGACTACAAAACAATACTGTCTAGAAGAAATTTTAAATTCAGACATGCATAGACTACATCCACTGTCCTCCCTGAGAGCTGTCTGCCTATAGCAGAGAGCAGAGTTCATCTTTAGCAGTTTAGGCACAGCTCCTAAGTGATGCTTTGTATGTTGTACAAAGCCTACATTATTCCTAGGTTGACAAAAATAACAGACAAGATTCTCCCCTACCCTTCTTGGCTTTTTGCCGTTATACCCATTACTGAAACAAATTGTCTGGAGCTCATTATAAGGATGAGGTCATGTCTTGTGAGGTAGTTTTGGGGCTAATTTCCTGAGTGAACCTTGAATGTATAGCTCACTTAAGACACGTTCCAAAATCCTGCAAAATCAGGAGGGCTGTGTGATGAATGTTGGATTATGCCCTGTATCTCTTACCAGTTAAAAAGAAAGAGATGTGGTGTTTCAGCCCCATCATTAAAAGCAGCATCAAATGCTTTAGCCACTGAGTTATTGCACACAGAGAATATAAGATAACACCTAAGGAGAACAGAAAATACTTGCTAATTTTGTGATAGGGACAGCAGTATTAATTTTTTTTCTTTATGCGTCCCTCTATACTTGCTAACATTTAAAATAATGAAACACATTCATATTAAAGATAAATTAAAAATAAAGCCTCTGGGAACTAAACTATTGAATATATGTGAAGACTTGAAAGCCCTATTAAAATATCCATGCTCAGCTAATAATACGTTGTTTGCTTTCATTTTCAGCAAGAGGAAAAGCTTTCTATCCTACACACAATACTAAAATAAACAGAGATCAAATACGTAAAATTTTATGTAACAGTGAATTCAGTAAAACAACTTGGTAATAGTCAGAAATTTACTTTGTGTTCCTAAAAAGGTACAAAAAATGGTAAATAACAAACGCAAAGAGGTGATCTCAAAGTAGGCTATTAAAAAGCTTCTCAGGAAAACTTGGAAGATGATTATTTGAACTGAGAACCTGAGAACTGAGTCAGAAGCTCAAATGTAAGAAAATATTTGTATTTCAGTTCTGATGTTTTTTATCTATGTTTGCACTGACAAAGATAAAGTTCTTAGTGGAAAAACATGGCTGGTTTGTTGAGCCTGTGTATTTTCTATTTTCAAATGTCTCATCTACAAGACAGCAAATAAAGAATACATGACACCTACCTTCAGTGTAGATGTGAATCCAGCATTTTATAACAAGAACAAATTTCACTCAAAACTGTCAAACACTTTGGTCAAGACTAAAGCTGACTGAAAGTTGCAAATAAATTTTTAAGGGAAAAGAAAGGAAACTCAAAGGTGCACTTCACTTTAAATAGATATAAATCATAACTTTCTTTTTTTCCCCCAAATTTTAAGTATCACAGAAAAAAGCTTAATTTAAAAGACAGCAAATATTATATTTATAATATTGAGGTTTGTATGTAGGTGCATCCATATACAAAGCCATGAATATTTATGCATTAATCTATAGAAATTTATTCTCCTTTTCTTACTCACATCCAATATGTGATAGTGAAATAAACAGCCCTGTGCATAAATGAGAATGGGAACTTATGTTTTTCTGTGGCAGTGTGGATCACCACCTTGATGTAACATTTGACATACTAGACAAGCTGAAATACATGAGGGTGCAGAGTTGAATTCTTCTTTTAGGAAGAAGGCGCTGTCGTGTGAAAAGGAGGAGATTTCCTCAACCCTTAGTGTGCGGAGATTTCCTCCTCCTTTCCTTAGTGTTTCATGGATTTGTCAGTGCCCCAGGAAAGCTGAGACCCTTGTATCTGACCAGTTTGTCAGTGCCCCTTTAGGGGAACCCTTCACTGAGCAATGCTGCTGGACTGGAGGGCACTTTGCCTGACTTATTCAGGGACACACACCAAGCCCCTCAGCACGTCTTACATTTTATTTGAGAATGTCACCCACTTCCAGCAACTGCCAGCACCTGTGATGGAGTCACCAACACTTTACATCATAAAACTCTTTATTAATATAATATTGTGACAGGTTAAGGTTCGAGGACTGCCGGTGACAGTATCTGACTGCAAAAACGAATTCAAATCACTATCTCAAATCTCCAACAAAAGTATTCAGCATGCACAGGGTACAGTTCTTACCAAATAGGCATCCATACGGTGGAGAAGGCAGGTTCAGCCTGTTGACTGATCCCAGCAGTAATGATGGAGTCTTCTCTAACTTTTCCTCCATTCTTGACCAATTTTTATACTGTTTCTTTATGTTTAGGTGGAGCTTGAGTGACTCTAATCCTGCCTACTGTTGTTCATGATTGGTGTAAAATTCTCTCACTTCGCTTTTAAAGATACCGTTAAAAAATCATAGAGCACATGCCCAGTGAGGGATGGTCATACTTTGGAGGTGGGCAACTTTAGGATGGAGGTGTGTGTTAATATTACAATCAGGCGATAATGAACCAAGTTCATCAAAGGAGAGAGATTTCATCACAGTTTTTGGCTCAGCAGCAGGACATCTTCTCCTCTGTCCACTGGTTGACAGGTGCTATGTGGTTTATCAGCTTCAAAGTACCATCTAGTTCCCCTCCCTGAAAGAATTTCCACAGAGTCTGGACACGACCCGGTGTCTGCCCTCTGCTCCACCGTCCATTCTGTTCCCCTTTGCAAGTGCTTACTGTTGCATGAGGATTCATCTTGGAGCATGCCGGCTGTGTTCCATCCAGGGAGTAGCATCTGCGTTTTACCCTATAATTTCTGTACCGTTATAACTTCTGTTAGGATGTGAATATAACTTCTTAGTTTCATCTGATTTTACCCCCAGCCATCTTTCCACAAGGAGCACAAGGATCCAGTCTTGCTTTAGGCCAAATCCCTAGTCTACATGGAGAATTAAAGCTCTGCTCTTGCTGTGATGCTGTTTTGCACTCGCACTCAAGGCAGAATTTATGAGAAAATGACAGAGTCCTTCAAAGGTTCTGGCTTGCTTTTTAGATTTCTATCCTTTGGCATTCTTCCTTAAACAACATAACACTGAAAACACTCTCTCTTCCTAATAAAGAGATGAAAGGGTTTTTTTGGTGGTTTAAAAATAAAAATAAAATCAATTCTATATAGAAGTTAAAGGTAAAAAGTCTTGAACTTCAGAGGTCTTACTCCATTTCATCATTCTGCTGTAAATATTTACTTGTGAACTTTGGCAATGGACAGTGGCATTTGGGTGAAGACCAATATTGACTTCTGGTCTATAAACCACTGTCTTTGATTTAATAGTAGAGAATCTCAACTGCAAAGTCCTGTGAGATCTTCTAGACTGTCACATTGTGAATATAAACCTTACTGGGTACTTTCAATTTATAGTCAATCTAAGCCTCAGGTGCTGTGAAGTTGTGCTCAGCACAACCAAAACTGTGAAAGAAAATGAAGTCACAGAGTCACAGAAGGGTTGGGGTTGAGAGGGACATCTGGAGATCATCTAGTCCAATCCCCCTGCTGTAGCAGATTGGCCTAGATCAGGTTGCACAGGTTCATATCCAGGCAGGTTTTGAATATCTCTAGAGAAGAAGACACCTCAGCCTATCTGGAAACCAGTTTCAGTGTTCTGTCACCTTCAGAGTGAATAAGTTCTTCCTCATACTCAACTGGAACTTCCTGTATTTCAGTTTGTGCCTGTTGCCTCTTATCCTCTTAATGAGTACCACTGAAAAGAGCCTGTCCGCATTCTCCTGCCTCCTGACCTGAAGATATTTGGATGTATTGGTGAGGTCTCCACTCTGTCTTCTCTGGGCTAAACAGGCTGAACTCCCTCAGCTTTTCCAGCAGGTTGGCCCCCAGCCTGTTCTGGTCCAGGCCCCTGCATTTGCCTTTGTTGCATTTCATTAGGTTCCTCTCCACCCAGCTCTCTGTCCTGTCCAGGTCTCACAGACTGTCAGAACAGCCTGCTGATGTGTCAGATGCTCCTTCCAGTTTTTATTATCAGCAGACTTGCGGAGGAGGCCCTCTGTCCCTTCATTCAGGTCATTGATAAATAAGTTAAACAAGACTGGACCCAGTGCTGTCTCCTTGGGAGCAGTGCTAGCGAAAGGGTTCCAAGCAGGCCCTGTGCCACTGATCACAGTCCTCTGAGCTCTGCCATTCAGCCAGTTCTCAGTCCACCTCTATTCACACAATCAGCTCACATTTCCCTAGGTTACCCTTGAGGATGTTATGGCAGACAACGTTAAAAGCCTTGCTGAAGACCAAATAGACCACATCCACTGTTCTTCCCTCATCCAGCCAGTCATTCCAACGTAGAAGGCCATCAGATTGGTCAAGCAGGATTTTCCTTTTGAAAATCCACATCGACTACTCCCAATAACCTTCTTGTCTTCCATGTGCTCAGAGTTGACATCCAGCATGAGCTGTTTCATTACCTTTCCCGGGACTGAGGTAAGGCTGACTGGTCTGTAGTTCCCTGGATCCTCCCTCTTGCCTGTTTGAAGACTAGACTGACACTGGCTTTCCTCCGGTCCTCAGGTACCTCTCCTGTTCTCCATGACCTTTCAAAGATGATAAACAGTGGTTTAGCACTAATATCAGTTAAAATATTATCCTTTCTCTTCTTCAAAATGACCAGGCTCATGTAGTCTGTCTCTCAAAAAAAATGAAATATAATTAATGGATGAGAATACCCCATAATATTGAACTATACTGTTGATATCCCTGACACAAATGTGACTCCTTAGAATAAAGGTATTAATATAGCATAGTTCTCATGTAAAAAGAAAAATTCTACAAAGAAAATCTTGTGGAAAATTTGTGTGAACCAGAGTTTAAAAGTGAAATAGAGAATCCGCATGAGACTTTAATGAAAACTTTCTCCTCTTGCTGCCTCCATTATCTGTAGCAGTAATCATATGAAAACTATAGTATCTTCTTACCCTGTATTATCCATTTTGCAAAGTAATAATTAGTGGTCTTTTGTGTAATTTTCATTGTGAATGTGCAAGTCCTCAAAGACTTCTGCTCTGTTCATTTATAGCTGTGATTTTTTCCATTCTAGGCAAACTGAGTTCATAGTCTCCAAAATATAAAACTTAGATTCTTCTCTTTTTTTTGGAGGGTTTTGATCTGGTGGTGGGTTGTGGGTTTTTTACTCTGTATGTTCTTTGTTAGTTCATTGTCCTACAGTCAACCTGATAATGTACCATCCATTCATTGTTATCTCTCATATGGTGTCCCTCAGGGGTTGGTCCTGGGGCTGATGTTGTTCAACATCTTGTTGGCGACATGGACAGTGAGATCAAGGGCACCCTCAGTAAATTCACTGATGCCACCGAGCTGTGTGGGGCGGTCGACACACTGGAGGGAATGGATGGCATCCAGAGGGACTGGACAGGTGGGAGAGGTGGGACTGTGCAAACATTGTGAGGTTCAACAAAGCAAGGTTCTACACCTGGATTGGGAGCAGCCCTGTGGAGAAGGACTTGGGGCTGATGGTTGATGAAAAACTCAACCTGAGCCAGTGATGTGGGCTCACAGCCCAGAAAGCCAATGGAACCCTGGGCTGCATCCAAAGCAGTGGGGCCAGCGGGTCAGGAGGTGATTCTCCCCCTCTACTGTGTTCATCTGAGACCCCATCTGGAGTGCTGCATCCAGCCCTGGAGTCCTCAGTGTAAAAAGGACATGGAACTGTTGGAGCAAGTCTGGAGAAAGGCCACAAAGTTGATAAGAGGACTGGAGCACCTCCCCTGTGAAGACAAGCAAAGTTGGGGCTGTTCAGCCTGAAGAAGAGAAGGTTGTGTGCAGACCCCTCCAAAAGGGACCTACCAGGAAGCCAGAGAGGGATTCTTTTTCAGGAATGGTAGTAATAAGACAAGGAATAATGGGTACAAACTGAAAGAGAAATTTAGATTCAGTATTAGGGAGAAGTTATTTACTGTGAGGATGGTGAGTCACTGGGACAGGTTGCCGAGGGAAGTTGTGGATGCCCCAAGCCTGGCAGTATTCAAGGCCAGGTTGGACAAGTCCTTGAGCAATCTGGTCTGGTGGGAGGTGTCCCTGCCCATGGCAGGAGGGGTTGGGAATAGATGATCTTCAAGGTACCGTCCAACCCTTAATTTTCTATGAGTCTATAATTCATATGATTCATTCTTATGAATTATTTATGATACAATAATGCAATATGTTTATAACAAGGTTACAGAACATTGTTCTGTTATTACCGCAAAGGCCATGATAACAAGCAGATTTTGTTAAAAGTACAGAAAATAAAAGCAAATTTTGAATTTTTAATATAATGGCTTGCATCTATTTAAAAACAGATTAAATGAGAAATGGATTTTATCTGGAATTTTTATCAATTATCTGGAATCTTAATGAGATCCTGGAACTGAAATTAAGTTAATATACATAAAGGTCTTGTCTAAAGTTTACGGGAAAAAATGTGAATCTTACTATTGCCAGGAGAGGCTGCCTCGAGAAAAAATGTCGATGCTCATCTAATATAAATAATTCCAAAAGTAGAAAAGACTAGGGATTGCTATTGCTTTGCACCTACAGTCCACCACTACACTTCCCCCTCAACTCACCAAAAACCCATGAAGCTGATAGATGCATTTTCTTTTAACTTAATAACATGCTTGTTAGGACAAGTTAATGATTCTCTTCTGAACTCGAATACACATGCCAGGGTGATCTATTTGTGCAGTACTGTTCACATTACAATGACACTTGAAATTCTCCATGATACATGAGTAACATTTAAACTTCTGGTGTGAAATGAGAAGATTCCCAATACCACCTTTAATATCCAGAATGCATTCCAGATAAAGTCTGCTTCACTATGTCTACCCAAATATAATAGAAAAATGATGTCTTTTTTCTAGAAAAAAAATTCATGTGAATCTATCCAAGTTCAATAAATTTCAAGAAGTGGGACATCAGAACCATCAGTAACAATACTAAAAATGCTTAAATGATTTAATAGCAACAGGCATATCCAGCAGCAATCTTCTGCAGTCTTAGGTTTCAGCCACAATGTTAAAACTAGCACTAGAAGTTACTCTCCAAGCTTGAAAGGGAAATTGTTATACCTTTTCTGTGAAGAAACTACAGAACAGTTGATGCTGCTATATGCAATTGTTTATGACTAATTCAAAGAGTAACAGTCTCTTGCTTTGCTAGGAAACAGCTGGTTTCCAAAAAGTAAAATTTTCTCTTTATATATAAACCACCACTGTCTGAGTGTACCATTTAACACAAAAACACGTATCTTTTCCCAATTTCAAAGTTTCTTTAAAATTCACTTGCACATTCAATCATCAACCCTCCTAAGCAAAAATAATGTTTCTGTAGTATTGAGAATATTTAAAGAGTAAGTTCATTTTAATTTAAAACTCCTATCTAACTTACTTTCAATATTTAGGGAGAGTCATCATTTTACACAAGGTTTTTTATTGTGAATAATTCAGCCATGGCTTATTGATAGCTGACTTCAAGTGAACATGTAAAGTGTAGATACTCAACTGTGTGTGCCTGTATAGGATGTATTCATTATAAACAAATGTTACAAAATAACAGAATGTTCTAATATGCTTGATCATTAAAAAAATCATTTACAACATTAAACCTTTTCTTTTTCTCTCCACAGAGAAATCCACATTTTCTCACTCATACTTGGTGTCATAATTCTGATATCTAGGAGTAGTAAGCGTCAGAAAATTATTTTCAATTAATTTTCAGAAAAATTCAGAAGGAATAATTTCTGCTGTGCAATTGTTTGCTCATGTACATTTTGGCATGCCAAGAGAACATTAGCTCAAAGAGAGCAATAGGAAATTTATTGATATTTAAGATGATGTCATGATCCTTTTCTTTTTATAGGTTAGATTTGAAGAGACCTGGAAGTAACACTAAGGCCATATTTCACAGTGGAAATTAAACAAAAACCAATTTAAAGTTCTCTGGAATTAAACCCATATTTGCATATCTAATTATTGGCATAATGACACTATTGACTCTCCAATGAAAGGGTAGGTGAGACTGCTGAGGTTAGCTTTAAAATATGCTCTGATCATCTGTGCAGGTTTCATCTGAATATGCAGTATTAATTCTGCTATTCAGTTAAAAATAAGAGCAACTTCTACAGCCACTGCAGAAATATACATATTACATATTACCTGCAAGATACATTAAAGTTCCTTAGAACATGTTGGATTTGAGTTGATGTACAATACTCTTTTAGATACAATAAGAAATCCCCCTATTTTAATTTTTCTCAGCATATACTGGTTACTACTTCTAACAGTACTTTAGTATTAAGTAGGCTGGATCCATTCTATTTGTGACTGACTTACATTTTATTGATGAGGATTTTGATAGAGCTTTTAGGCTTACCTCTAAAAAGAAAGACAAAGACTAAATCACTCACAAATTAATACAAGAGAGAAGAAATATCCATCACAAAGCTATGGGATTCATTGTCAGAAAAATATTTTCCTAATCGCTGATTGTTAAAGCCTTTCTTATATTCTGAAGCAAGAGGTTTTTATCCTTTCTAAAATTCTCTTTTCCAGTCTGGATCTCACACCACTGAAGTCATAGGAAAACCATTCAATCCAATTGGTACAGGGTCAAACACTTAATCCTACTATTACAGGTTTGTATATTCTTGTTATCTGTGTAAATGTTAAATCCTGTTTTCAACCCTGATAAGCTCCTGGCCTTGGTGATACCTTCAGGCAATTAGTTCCCAAAGCTGCTTGTGTGAGAATGTTTTTTCTTTTATCAGTCATAAAGTTGCTGCATGTCAATTTTCCTGGATGTCCAGCACTGTGAGAGAAGGTGGACACATCTCTTTTAAGTTTTCCATTTCTAAGTATTTCAGTCCTGTTTCTTAAGTAAATAGTTCAACCCTTTTCTGTTGTAGGGAGGCAGGATTAGGAGTGTCTTTCTGCTGAAAGTAATGCTGAGTGAGTTTGTTCTTGGTTTAATTGAACATTAGCTATCAGGACTGCTACTTCCACATTCTGATCTAGTATTGCAGCTTTTCTTGATGTTATGTCTAATTTGATTTTAAAATAAGTGCTAATTTAACTATTTTGGGAAAGATATTAAATGATTTTGACATACGGGAAATGTTTTCCACCAGCTAAGCTTCCTAAAATACATGTGAAAGAAATTATCTCGAAAAAACAATTCAGAGTGTAGAAGCAGACAAATAAATCAGGAGGAATTTTGGACATATTTATACATTTAATGTATTTTAATTACACTGGCACTTTCATTTTTCGGTAATTGCACCTTAATTGCACATATTTTTCTAAATTTAAAAATGTAGTTAAAATGGCATTGTACTAGGTGAAATAATTTCAGGCACTTACTGCAGCTGTTTTAAACAATCCATGTGTGGAATAATTTCATAGTCTTATTATATAAGGCATTTAAAAAATGCACTTGAGCAATTCTGCCTGCAATCAACAACAGTCCTATAATATTGTTTTTTTAGTCATCAAAGAAAACAAAGCTGAAAGCTGTGAACTAAAATAGCCTATTGCTTTTGCCTTCTGGAGGGCCTCTTGAGGCTCTGAAGTTTTGAAAATAGTTTAACTTAGGTGCCACCTTCTCAGTTTTGGAGACTGTTGTGGTTTAACCCCAGTTGACAACTAAGCTCCTTGCAGCCGTTCCCTCACACTCTCCTGGTGGGATGGGGGAGAGAATTAGAAGGGTAAAAGTGAGAAAACTCATGAGTTGAGAAAAAGATAGTTTAGTAGGGAAAGCAAAAGCCACACACACAAACAAAGCAAAACAAGGAATTCTTTCACTGCTTCCCATGGACAGGCAGGTGTTCAGACATACCCAGGAAAGCAGGGCTCCATCACACATAATGGTGACTTGGGAAGACAAACAGCCTTGCTCTGAACATCCCCCCCCTCCCTTCTTTTTTCCCAGTTTTATGTGCTGAGTGTGACACAATATGGTCTGGAATATCCCTTTGTCAGTTGGGGTCAGCTGTCTCAGCTGTGTCTCCTCCCAACTTCCCATGCACCCCCTACTTCCTTGACAGCCGGGCAGTGTGAGGAACAGAAAAGGCTTTGGCTCTGCGCCAGCACTACTCAGCAATATCAAAAACATCCCTGTGTTATCTGCACTGTTTTCAGCACAAATCCGAACACAGCCCCATACCAGCTACAAGGAAGAGAATTTTCTAACTGAAACTAACACAGAGACTAACTCAAGGAATTTTCCTTACAGATATGGCTCTTACTGTTTATTATTTTCTGATACATTTTCATATAGTGACTGTCTGAATATTAAGGCCTTGAAACCAAAATTTATGCCAGATTTCTGTATGTGGCTGGTGCTATGGATTCTCTTATGAGAAACACCTTACAACACATTATTTCTTGAAAATGTTGGACTTTATTTGAATACCAGTCATGTGTGTAAAGCGTGTCATGTTTGACAGTGACCACAGTCAGTTTGTTGAACCCAAGATCACATTTCAGTTTAGAAGATTTCAGCCTTTGAATTGTACATAATTGCAATTATCTAGCAGGCTGCTAAGACTGCAGCAATTAATATTTGCAATTAATATCATTTAGTGGCCAGGCACCACACTGAAGGTGAAGACTCATTTTGTTCAAGGCATTAACATATTCTACAATTATCTTTGAAGGATTTTTTATTGAATTTAAAACTAAAGGCAAATGTGGCCATGACAGATGATCTGAAAAAAGTTGAAATTAGCAAATAGCATCTTTGCCAGAAATCTGTTGTGTGTCTATGGATTTCATTATACCTTAAATATTTATGCTAAATCTCTCAGTTAATTCCTCGGGAGCTCTGTTTAAAAGCAAGAAATTTCATTGTGGCTCTCCATGTAGGATTTTTACTTTTTTTGCCAACATGCATTTTGCTTTTCATGGTCCAGGGTGTGTTTAATAGTATGTAGGCTATTTCCTCTGGTCCCGCACATATTATTTACACAGATTCAGTATTGGTGAACCAATAAACTGTTTATAGGCCATTGCTAATGAGAAGTAATTATTTGTAATTTTAGATTTTGAGATGTTTATAGAGACATTGTAATAAAGTTTATGAAACTATTAAGTTTCTCACAACCCAGTGATGTGCACCATTAGCAACTGGCACAAAGGTACTGAAAGCAAAAAGCAGACAATTACAGATGGATGAAGTATGAAAACTAGAAAGTGAACAGAGAAATATCCCTGATTTGGTACATACAACAGAAAAATGAATTTGCCATCCTTGTTCTCTTTCTTCCCATGTAAAACTCTCTCTTGTCTTTAATAACGGAAACAGATGGTAGGGCATAGAGCAAATGTTCCAAATACTTACATTATCAAATATGAGTTACCTATACATTCCCCTTTCCAAGCATAAACATAAAAAAGTAATGTGCAGTTTACTCTAGCTTAATATATAATAAATAATAACAGCAATACCATTTAGAACTTTTATAGCACTTTTCATCTGGAAATCTCAAAGCAGCTTACACAAGGGGGATAGTGGAGTATCTCTGGCATCAAAGAGCCTTTCAAACTCACACATCATCCATTTGACGAGTGCAAAGAACACAAAGTCTGAGTAATACATTCCTCCCATAGGCAAAGTTACAGCTAAATCTTGCATTTGTGGTATGTTTGAGTTTATTTTAGCAACAGTCTGAAAGAGGTAGAATTGCAGCACTAAAGCTATGAAGATATGTGAAGACCTAAAGCTTGGTATCCAAACTTCCACCAAAAAGCAGAAACTGAGTTCTAGACCACTAAAATCCATGCCACAATGCTTTGATATCAAGTCACAGAGGTATCTCCTCTTCACCAGGGAATGAGAATGGCACTAGGACTTAAATTCTACCAGTTCTGACTCTATGCTGTAAAAGAATCAGGCAAGGAGTAAGTCCGCCAAATTATCACAGATCTTTACAGATAACCTGTTTTTATGTGGACAGTCAAAGAAAGAGGAAAAAAGCTCAAAAAAAATCAGCAGATTATTTTTTTTTGCATTGATAAATCTTAACAAAAACCCACACCTACAGCAAAAATATATTATTCCAATTTTTGGCAGGGGGAGACAGTGTTATTAAAAAGAGCAATCCTCATTTCTACAATTCTCCTTTTTGTCCATTTTTTCTTTCTTCATTTATTTTCTCAGCCTTTCAGACTCAAATAACTGGAAAGGGTGAATTTAAAGGGGAAACATGGCAGGAAAAGACACAAAATTCATAATATTTCATACTTCTTTTTTTCCTATTATTTATTTTAAATATCTGAAAACCAAAATTTTTCACACTTCTAAGTAAAATTCTTCAGAAATAAGGTCATATAGACCAAACAGAGTACCTAGTATATTGTTGTGGATGCCAGGGAAAACATAATAATAATTTGGTATTTCTGACACAAATACTTTTTGAACTTTGCATTCCTTGTGTTTCTACCTCATGTAATTTAATGCTCCATTTGATACCTATGTAATTGTGTGATAACAGGAAACAGTCAGGAAAGATCACCTGCAATTTCCCTCCTGTTTCTCTAAAAAGCAAAAGCAAAAAAAAAAAAAAAAAGCTACATTCTAGCCAATTTTGGCACATTTTTCTATAATTTTCAGTTGATCTCTCTTTTGAAACACTGCTAGACAGACAGCAGGTTATTTATCACTGATTCTTTGATCTCCTACATTTAATTGGGGACACCAACAAGATCTTTCATGTTTAGAGGCCAGAAATGAGTAAAAAGCAATGTTTCATGTAAAGACTGACAAATTGTCTTTTCTTTTTCCTTCCCTCCGCCCTCCTTTTTTTTCTCTTTGTTGTCTTAAAACTGTCAGCTTCTGTCACAGAGATTTTAAAAAGTGAGATTAATATGAAAAGCAAAACTGTCATTCCTACAGTAGAGTGACTAGCCCGAACTTCTGCTGCTTCTGCTGATGAAAGCTGGGAGATGTGCTAGTCTGTCTGTGCACTGAACTCACTCCACCTAACGTAAAAGTATTTCATTGTTATGGTAAAATGAAATTAATACCTGTTTCACAATTCTACCTCCATATAAAATGAAATGCATTTTAAGAAAATCTAGAGCTAGAAAGGCAAAGCTCTGTACATCAAAGATTTCCAAAGAGCCAATGCAATGGAAAGGAAGGCTTTTTCTGTGCTAATCACCTGTAGACAAGTCTGTACCTTAACATCCTTCTTTGTGTTTCAGTTAAAAATGAAATCAGAAGAGGCCTTCTGACATAAAAACAATTATGCATTTAAATTAAATTCCACCTGATAAAGTAAGATATTAACTAACCTTTTAGGATTAGATTGTCTTGTATCCTTCAGACTTTTACAAATGCATAAGAGAAATTGAGGAACTAGTTCTCGTTGTCTATATTTAGATCTTGCTATTGAATCTCTAGGATGTTTAACACAGTGTTACATCCGAACACCAAGTGAGTGGAGGAGACTGTGTATACAAAACTTAAATGAATAATCCTTATGTGCAGCAGATGGAACCTTGTTACATACAGAGGTAATGGTGAAACCTCCCCACCCCAGGATAAGCGGTATAGTTGCTTCTTGATTGTGACCTTTTACACTTGTGCAACAATTCTCAGCATTTTGAGAGAGATTTTAAAAGATTTCTAAAGTGAATGTCTTATGTTTAAAGTGAGTCACTGGTTGACTAGGTAAGTATCAGTGTCTATCTCCATTTGAGCTCCAGATATTGCTGTGCAGTCATTTTGACTGCTGGATTGCTCTTCTAGCATGTAAGCACAAACTACAGAATTCACTTTTAAGAACAGCTTTTTAAAACAAGTTAAAGTAACAACAGAAAAAGGAT
The DNA here is from genome assembly GCA_013397115.1 of Edolisoma coerulescens. Taxonomy (NCBI): domain Eukaryota; kingdom Metazoa; phylum Chordata; class Aves; order Passeriformes; family Campephagidae; genus Edolisoma; species Edolisoma coerulescens. The sequence continues at coordinate 2,036,298 of VWZW01007927.1, forward strand.
CTGTAATGTCCTCCTTTAGTATGAACTGTAGTTGAACAAGCAAGATGACCACATTCTGTTCGAACAGATTTAACTATTGAAGCTAAGTAGTGTTGATTAAGCAATTGTTCCTGCTAAAGCAAAAGTCGTCAGTGGTTAAATGGGCTATTTGAAAATTGGCCTTTTTTATCATCAAATCTGATTGATGGCTTTTCTTTTCAACTTACCTATTGCTAATAAGCTTCTTTGTGTCTGTCTATTCAGAAAGATTGCATCTTTAAAGCAGGTTAATTTAAGAGGTCACCTTATCAAACATTTTGCTATTGACTAAAATTTGTGGTCAGTCAATTATGCTTCATTTATGTGGATGCCTACCTGCTGTCCTGTGATTGCCCATGAACTTTTTTTCTGAAACCTCTGACTGCTTTTAGAAATGTGGCAATATTTAAATATACACGATCCTGAATATCTTTGCTCCTACCTTAGATCACATTGACTTCAGGCCATAGGAAGCTGGTGGGATTTGATTTTTTTTCAAATGTAATGGGTGAAATTCTAGACTGAATAAAGTAAAAAAAAATAAATGGATGAAATTCAGTGAGGCCAAATGTTCACTTGCAAATTCGATTTCTAGTAAGAAAACAGACAAACCACCACTTATAGCTGTTTGATCTAGCATCAATGAAGTCAACTAGAAAAACTATCACTGACTTCAAAACAGACATGGATTAGTTCCAAAAGGATTTCTTTTAACAAGCTGAAGATTCCCCAGTCTTTCAATTTCACTTCAGGCAGAATGAATGCTAAATCTAAATGACTCAAGAAAAAAATAATTGTCATCTCTCTCTTTTTGTGTTTGTTTGTTTTTGTTTTGTGGCAGGATGGAGCTCACTGGATGAATAGGAAAATGAGTTATTTCATGTTACGATGCCCACACTGCTAGCTTTCTCTAACATAAGCCATTCATGTGCACTAGATTGTCAGAAATGAAAATTGTCTTCCATTTCAGACTTAAAATGAAAAGCCATTGGGAAACATAATAACCTGTTCAGTTGCTCTTTCTAAGGTTGAAAACCAGACCTGGGAATCCTGAGATAAAAATGAAGCATGGCTGTTACTTTACTGGCATGCAAAGTTCATCACCTTGTATATGACAGTGGTTTGTCGTTATTTAGGACAAAAATAGGAGACAAGGAAAACATTTTGTGAGTGTATTGGAAATGAAAGGGTTGACCATGATGTATGAATGACAAAAAAATCTTAGTTTATAGTTGTTTAAAGCTTTTCATTGATACAAATTCTTAGAGGAAGGAGATGGCTGTCTGGCTTCCTGCATATCACAGTACACTGAACCTTTTTGCAATTCATCTCAGCTTGTCTGCAGCAATGTAGCAACGCTAAGGTTCAACAGCGCATTTGCAGGCAAAAGGTGAGAGAGAGCCAGATGTGTTTCACCCATTGCTAAGGCAAGCACGGAAATAAACTGCCTGAGAAGGTACTGCGACACTGCATAGCAAATTAGCATGAGGAGTGAAGTAATCTAGAACTTCACCTGCAATCTAAATATGCATATTTAATTACCTGAGATTCATTTTTTTTTTTGTGTTTGATAACAGAACTGAAATCTGATTTATTTTGATAACTTCTTTGAGAACCTTTCAAAACCCTGGAAGGAGTTCAGCAGGCTTTGGGGTACACAGTCCAGCTTGTTCAATCATAGCAGAAGAAAGCACAGATGCCAGAAGTATTCCCCCTAATATACTCTACCTACATTTTTCCTAAAACACAGATGATTTGTCACCTTGAATGAAATTAGAAGTATTCAGTGTATTTTTATGTTATCAAATCAAGAATAAAAGCTATAGCATGAGATTAAATTAAAATATTACACTTTCTTATTTCCTATGAGTTTCTCATTGTTAAGAAGATTAACTTTATTATTATTATTATTATTATTATTATTACTACTACTACTACTATAATGCAACCAACTAAAATTTCAGAAGAAACACAAGCACAATCTCACAATCTCCTTGGACAAATCTTTCTTGACTACTGAAGACATCTGGTGCAAATTTACTATAGATTTTATTGTAGATACAAAATTTGGAAAGTTGTCAATATCATTAGGCCTTATAGTCAGTTCAAGGAAAGACTGAAAATTGCAAAGCCTCGCCTCCCAGCCCCCTCAATTGACATTTCAACAGAAGTCCCCCAGTTTTAACAGTGTCTGCATGTCTTGCCCATTCTTCTAAAAAGAGCACCATGCAAAACAAATCAACATGGCTGAAAATTTATTCTTACTAGTCACTGTATCATTACAAAAAAGTAATTGTCAAAATATTTTTATGTACTTTCATGAGAAAAGATTTTTACTTTAAAATGGTTTGTGTCATTTACTAGTTCGCAATACCACTGCTCTGGTTAAACTCTTAATTACTTCTGGAGGAAAACTAAATAATTTTAAATTAATTAATGAAAAATTAGCTGTTGACCACAATTCTCATTCTAATGTTAAAAGAAAGAGGCAAATTAATAAACAATACATCTTTTAGAAAGAGTTTGCTTATGCCTCTAAACAGCAATGGAAAAATGGATTTGAAAAATCCAAATTTTCTATAAGATTGTGATTATAAGAGAAAAGAAATCCCATTTTTTACTTCTGGGTTGATATAACCACTATGTAGTTTATAGGATGAATTTAAAAGCACTTTTCTCAATTGCTACCTTCACGGCACAATTTGTAATTATAAGTAAAGGTTGTAAAATTTTAAGTGCTGTTAGTGACTGCTGCCAAGAAATGCTATCCAACAATTTAAACAATTTAGAGGGCAGAGAAAGTGTACAAAGAGAAGAAATATATTATACCATTTTGTCACAGAAATTGGACAGAGAGAGAAAACTCTGACTGGACACAGAAGTAACTGAAGAGAAATTGATAACAGAGGTAATTGAAATTAAAGTAGAGATTGCATAAAAATTCCTTTTCTATTCACAGTGTTTAAATTAATAAATAAATAGATAAATATGCACCAAACCCTGAAAGAATAAAATAATTTTCTCTGAACACTTACAGGATAAAATCTTTTCATATGATTTCCTTCTTCTTCAAAGAAACATGACTGAAAAAATTATTCCATTTAGTGAGTTTTCTCAAACTGACACAAATTAACCCAAACACTATTTCACTAACATTTGAGCTAAAAAGAGAGCTCTAAATAACTTCAAACAATGATACAAGTAAAATTTCACCGTATCTTATTTTAGATGTTACAGTTTTTGTTGATGACACTGCTTCATAGTCTTCATCTCTCAAGAAAACTTTATGTAACCTGAGAATAGTGCTGGGGAAAAAAAAAACAAACAACCTTACATCGCCTGTTGAGCCAGCCTGTTGTTCTGAGTTTGACAAAATGGACACCTCTTGCAGAAATTTTGAATTTACTTTCAAAGACTAGGAACAAAAAGAGATTTTCTATTTCTGCTTGTGTTTAGTTTGTTTGAATGTTTTTTTCTCCCCTACTTAGTACATCTATATTCTATTGCAAGGATAGGTGCAATAATAGAAAAGACAACACTAAAAAAACACTGAAGCCAAGCAGGCCAGACCAGGCACACTGCCAGTCTGATCCAGCAGGAAAGCTCTTACACTTCAGGGAATCAGAACTCTTGGTGTGGTCAGGCTTTTGAGTTCTCACATTAAATAACACCTATTATTACATCAGAAATCCTTTCTAGAGTATGGTTGGTTGGTTTTTTGCATATGTAGTTTACATCATGTCTTCTTACATGGTTCTGAAGTGTTAAACATGATGAAAAACTCACTTTTTGGTGAAAAATCCAGACGTAATTACTGGAAATAAAGCTGTATTTTTGAGCCTTTTTGCTGTAAAACCTGATAAATAAAAAACCACATTTTTTTTCTGAGTCCCTCTGGCCAGTGTGCTGATGCAGTATGTTTAATGCAGCAAACAGAAATCACTGAATATATTAAGTACAAAGAATGAGCCTGCAAGCCATCTCAAAGGCTGTATCTTGATGACCTTTTACAAGACTCTTAGAAAGAAAATTCCTTATCAGCTGTTACTTGATGGGTAATTTATGTCTCAAACAGCAGGCCATGACACAGTCATTATTCTAGATATTTTACAGGTAGAGTAGTTTCAGTTATCGTTGCTAATATGTACATAAATATATATGCACCCATACATTTACATATTTATTCATACTGCAAATACATTGATATGACAATAGCTGGCTAGAAAGAAAGTATTCAGAGCTGTTGAAATTTACGTGCTTTTTTTAAACTTCCTGAAATATGAGAGAAATATGGATAAGTAAACTTTTCACTTTGTTTCATCCTCATGTCTGCAACACACACCAGCTGACCAAGGACTGAGCTCTCAGTTGGGATGGTTAGTAGAGATCTGAATTTAGGTCATTCAACCCTTTTTACACTAAGTGATGGATTGTGATACCAAGAATTTAGGGTGCTTCACCTTTTTACCAGAAAGACTCTCAAGGACTTGAGAAAAGATCATCAAAACAAACACTTGAACTTCCCGCTCATGTTGTGCTAACCTTTCATATTTAGTGTAGTGGGGTACAATTACAGGAAGACATTTGAAAATAAATAATCACATATATACATAAAAATTTCGACCTAATGTACCATCTGAATGTGCTTCCAACAAAAAGCTGATATGGCTCGGGGACATCTTAGAAGAAGATCTAGGTGGATGGCTTTCTGAAAGATAAGCAGTAATTAAACCGGAAGATACGGGTTTCATGAGCAAAGCAGTCTGGCATATCATGATCTGAATGATGCAGGGGATCTTAGTGAATTGTCTGCTTTCATTGTATGATGCATTGTATTACATGATCATATGAATTAGAATGTATCCTTCAAATATCTCTGTAGTAGAAAGTCTGTCATAATAGAATAATAATGCACGTTGTATACTTCCATGGAGCAAAACTATCACAAAGCTTAATTATACATTTGGTTTGGTGTTACTATCATCTTTATGAGCTCAGGTGCAAAAAGTAACAAAGTTTAGAGTTTTGTCATAGTGATGTTCACTACACACATTCTCGCCTCTTGGTTGTCACACCTGGATCACATTAGTTCTCTCTGCTGAAGCTATTGGCATGTTTAATAGCTGCATGACACATGAGCTAAAGACCTCACATCAATGTTTCTCACTGCCTTGCTTTGCTTGGTTGGCAGTCTTTTCTGTTGGGTTAAGTCTGAGTCCATTTCTGCTTCTGATGAGTGTGGTTGTTTATTGCATTATATTAAATTCACTGTGGATGGCTGGGTAGCAAATGGACAAGCTATAAGCTCGAGCCATAGGATTGTTGTCAACACTGCAGTAAGCTAGTGCTTTATCATCAGAAAGCAAAGAGTACTTAAATGATACTGGCTCTAGTTACGGTCATAATTTATTGGCCTCAAATGACTACTTACTGTATGGTGCCCCGCCTTTCTTTCTCTGAATTTCTCTTTTGCTGTAGTTGACATTATAAAATCTCAGTTCTCTTGGACAAAATCTTTATCTCTGTAATATAAGAGACAGCAAAAAAGGATATGCAGCAGAGAGGTGGGGAGACTAATAATGCATTGCGATATTGTGGAGTTTTATGTAAGGTCTTTGGAAAAAAACTCCAATCTCCTTGGTCAGTGCTGAATGAATATACCCATCTTTCCTGATATCTCTTCCCATTTAATGTTTTTCTAAAAGATTTTAGTTAAACAAGTAATGTTACTTGCAATTCAGTTCTACACTGAAAGAAACTGACATGGTTTTCCTAAGCATTCCTAAAACTGGTAAAGAATTCATTATTTTGATGAAGATCACACTGTCTTAATTTCATTTAGGCTTTCTTTCTCCATTTTTTTTTGGTCTGTGAAAACCCACTAATATTTAGTTTTAAAATTTTCTTTCCCTAGAAAGTTAATTCCTTCTTAAAAAATAAAATCCTTCCTAAAAATTGTTATATTTTCTCAAAAATTAACTGTTCTTTGGGCTCAAGTCAATGCCTAGGGATTAAAAAAGCAGAAAGATCCTTTGTTAGGCACTATGAACATGATACGAACTACATAGTTCTGCCTCCAAAAACATTAGAAAGTGGGATAATGGGATAATGTTGTCACAAATGTGTTTTGTTTCTGCTTAATTGTTTTCAGTCGCTTTGCCTCGGCCTGCTCTTGACAATATATACAGGCATCACAATATTGCGTCGATGACACTCTCCAAATGTCAACTATAGGAATGAGTGAGATCAAGGGAAATTATGGTACTTCACCTGTCATCGATGCCTTCACAGCCTTTCAAGTGAAGCAAGACAACATAATAAAAAGAAGGTGATGAAACTCACTTCCATTTAAATTAAGGCAGCTCGGAATTTAGCATAGAAACAGCTTGGTTTTAAAGCCCATTAGAGAAGGTCTGGATAGCTTGTTCAGGCTTGTTAATGACTTAGTTCTTAAAATTCTTTATTCTTAAGTTTTCTTACCCTACTGGCCATGGAGCAGGCTGTTGATAGGCATATTTACTCCATGGATTCCCAGAGAGCTTTGGTGGAGTAAGTTATCCCATTTCCCCTGAAAGGATCTCCAACATTCTTTGTGTCACAGCTGAACTGAGACCCATCCCCGCAAGTCATACTCTATGAGGACCTGTATGGGGAGCTCTCAGCTTCAAGGTGTCTGTCCTCATGCACCCAGTGGGGAAAACTGTGCTTAATTCACCCACACATCTATGTCTAGCCTACCACTTTCCTTGGTGCTCCTCTTAGCTTATCATGTCATGTGAACAAAGTAATCATGTTACTCTCACTTTTATTAGTTTCTCACATCTATTTGTTTTTTGCTATTGCATTTTTCAGCACAGGAAATTACCTCTTTTGGCCCTTTTTTGCTTCTACTGACCCTTACAGTCCCTTACTGTCAACAGCTGTCAAACAGAAAAGGAAAGAGAAAAATGTTTTTGGCTTGATTTAGTTTTCTAAATAATGGTGTTTAATTGTTTCTCATCCAGTTGCTTTTATTCCCACACTTGTGTACAGCTTTGGTTACTGCAGCTATTGTTTAACTTTAGAATAGAGGTGACCATAGCTTAGTTCGTCCCATAATTACATGCTATTATGTTCTCTTCATCAGGGATTGGGATTGCCTATCACCTTTTTTTCTTTTCTTTCTTTTCCAGGAAAAGTCTTTCCTGGAATTAGTTTTTGGGTTTCCAGTTTCCTGAAGGGGGAATTAAGACCCTTTGCAATTTGACATAACATCATATTTTCCAGAGTGTCCAGATACATAACATACATATTTCCCACATTTACCAGACATTTTGAAGGGATTACTGCAGGTAAAGAAAAATAGTGCTTGAATATGCCTGGGGGCTGCAAGATCAAGATCTTAGTTTGAATATTTTATTTTGCATATAGAGAATAAATCACATGCTTGATCAATTATACCATTTTTCAAGATTTCTATGGAACTAGCATGCTTAAAGTTTTGCAGGAAATTCTAGCCTTGCCACAGTCAATAGTAATATTCTGTTAGTGATGGCAGGGAGAGATTCTAGCCATACCTACAGCTTAAGGCTTTCTGTCAGGAAATTTCTACTGTTTTTCTCAGCTCTCTGGCAGAATTCTGTCAGAAGAATGCTAAAGTAGTGTACTAAGAATCTAAAAATGGTCCCTACACTGTCACAGATGTAGTGTGTGAGATGAGAAAGGGCACCTAAGTTTTACATTCTTGGGATTTTTCCTCAAATATAAAGTTTCACTTGATTCTAATACTTGATGTTAATGGGACATCATTGTTCCTTTAGATTTTGCATTGCCTGGAACAGAACCTCCTTCTTGCTATGCGGAATTAGTTGAGTGGTTTTTTAATACCAATAAACAGTGAAATCCCACTGGCTTTTTCAAGAATCAAAAGAAAGTTTCTATTTTCTTGTTTAGATAATTCTATAGAATTAGACCTGAGGAAAAGTCTGTTTTCCTATCACCCACAGTGTTCCAAGAAGAACAAAAATAATATTTCTACAGCTGCAGCCATTGCAAATATTTCATAAAGGATTACAGGAAATAATACACAACTGATTACTGCAAGTATCTATTTAAAACACTCTTTTTGTCACTTTCTCCCAAGCAGGCACACTGTTCTAAGAGCCTGAAAGCAGACTATTTGAGGGTCTTACGTTCTGTTATTGTGGCTGTTGCACTTCAAATGAACGAATCAGACTAAGGATTTAAACTCAAATTTCTGAAGTTCTAACCTAAGGCAAGCTAAAACTATTGCACTTCCTCAGCCAAATGCCCCCACACTAAGTGATTCTTTATTTACATCAGTATGTTTTTTTAAAAAAAATCTTTTTCTTAGATGAATATTCAATCTTTGGGGAAAAAAAACAAATAAGCAAAACAAAAAAGACAAAAAAGAATTCATTTGATACTATAAAGAATATCAACCAACTACATTTGTTTAGAATATTATTAAAGGGCTTTGCTGTTCAGCTAATAGAAATTTGTGTGCAAAAACCCCAATAACCTTCTGCAGAACCTGGGCTTTATGGCAATAAACCTCATATATAAGAATCTCACATATCATTCTCATGACAACATTTTAATTTGGATAACCAGATGAACCTGAAAATTATGGATCTTTGTAGAAGAAAGAAAGGTTGGAACAGATGTTCTTGGAAAGACCAGCTACCAAAGACACGATGTCACTATTCTTTAATATAATTAAAGATAAAAAGATAAAATACAGAATTTCTCATCTTCTGAAAAAATTGTCAAGACTATATCATATCTGAATGAATATGAAGTTAAAGTAATTGTCAAGGTAGCTTCAGTATAAATGAAGAAGACCAGAATATTCCCACTTCTAGGACTTTATTAATTTTGTTCTTCAGCCTTCCTTACCCAGTTGGTTGCCTGACAGCTTGCCTATGAAAACTTCTCTTTAAAGTCTTGCAGTTTTATAGACCATAGACTACATTATTGGCTAAACTCCGTCTAGAAAGTTGTAGGAGACTACAACATATGAAGGTATTGCAAGGAGGTTCACAGAATGGGTATGGTTGGAAGGGTCCTCAGTGGATCACAGCTGGTGTAAATCCATCCATTTGAAAGCCAAAGCATGCCTGGTTACTCCTAATTGGTTTTTCATCTTTCAGTGACCTTAACTAGGCAAACATTCCTAATAAGTACAGCATGGGACTGGGCTTACTAGAGGCAAAGACAGCAAAAAACAAAAGCATTCCTGCCTCACCAGCTGTTTCCTGCCTTCTGAGCTGGCCAAGATAAATCTTGAATTTTACATATACAATTTCTAGTGAAAATAGCTTTTGCTTTTCTGCACATTTTCAGTATCTGTCCAACATATACAGATTTCTTTGGAATCTAGGAGACTGAGGAGGGAAATAACAGCAAGAAAATTTGTGCCAGCCTTTTCTTGCCGCAGCTCTAGAGCTCAAGCCCAGGATATATATTCTGGTGTGTTCTGCTTGGAGGCTGGTGATTACATGTCCAAGATGAAAAGCTCCTCTGCATTATGAACCTTTTAGTTACAAATGAGCGTTTCTTGATGCGTATTAAACTTGACACATTAACTCCTGGATGAATTGCTTACAAAGGGAGCTGCTTAAGACTATTAAGATATATACAGTGAAATCGTAGGTGCTAAGTAGAGTTAACATTATTCCAAAGTGTATTTCTTTTTAAAGTGTCTGGTTTAGCTTAAGTTTCTCTCTTTAATCATGCATAGTGCCCCAGGCTGCCAAAAAGGCAGCCATCAGCATTGCTTAGTGAAGGCAGCTTAGTGCTGTCAGCCATCTTATCTCCCCTGCTGCATGGGCGATAGCTTTTATCTGTGAGTATAAACATTAAAATGGAACTATAATCCCACCTTAGTCCTACGGAAGATTTCCAGCTGTTTCTCAGATATGGAGAAACTCCTCCCATTACAGAAAGGAATGTGTGTCTCTGTGCTTCTTTGTGCATATGTATGTTTGGACAGTGAAAATCATGATGAGCAGGAATCTGGACAAAGAAATTGTACTATAGGAACTTTTTTGGAAAAGCTAGCTTATCCAAGGAGACAGTTTTGTATAACAACCTCAATCTAACATACAGAATGCAATTGAAAATATCTAAGTATACTTATAATGTGAAACCACAGCCACAATGCACCATTCTTTTTTATTTCAGGACTTTTCCTGTACAGCATCTCAGACCATCAGTTTAATTATGGAAATAAAAGACAGAAAAGGCACTAGCATATGATATCCTAAATGTAAGTTTGTTCCAGCATTATTTATGTAGCAGAAAGAAAACAAATTTAATCAATATCTTGAGATAATTTTACCATTTCTGCCTGGGAACTGAAAGTTCTTTCCTTCTCAGTCATCAGTTGAATGCAGCAACATTTTTCAAAGCATACTAAGTGTGCAAATCCAGAAAATAACACTTTTTTCTAAAATCAGTAAAAACGTGCAGGATTGTTTGGAGTTATATTGTCTCATCATTCTGTGAATATATTATTCTGTCCCCTTGTCACTGTCCCTGCCTGCAGCAATACCATTATTAGATCCTTTCTGCTCTAGGACTACCATTTGGAGCAACCTCCCTGCATCTTTTCTACTGCAAAAACTCTTCTATTTTTTCTGACCATGAATTATTAATTTCTTACTCTTAGTTGCTTTCCTCTTCAGTTAATGTTGTATGAAACTTAACTTTGGGAATAGAAGGAATGCTCTTGGTTGAGCTGGGGTTGACAGAAAATAAGAAAAGATGGATGGTATTGGGCTGTCTTTCTTTTGCTTTTACACTGTTTCCTCAAAATGGAGTGTGAATCAGACTAGGGAATACAGAGTGTGAAGGTCTCATCCATCAAGACAGAAAATTCCCATTTTCCCAGTTGAGCGCTGACTATTGAAACTTTGAAAGACTCCTACTTCGTTCTGAATTAAACCCCAAATTGGATGCAAATGATGAAAAAGGTGGTTATGTTTAAGTTAAAGAGCATAAATAATTGTCTTAATGTCAACTCACATGCTTGAAGTAGATTTCTTCCCTAAACGTTTATAGGAGTCCTTAACATATTTCTGTTGGGTTATCAAAGCCATACAAAGGGTTTTGATTCCCAATTATCATTAGAAATTAATTGAAACAGGGTATTGAAATCCCTTATGTACAGTTCTGAATATGCAACTCATATAATGTGGATAAGCAGAAATTAATAGGAAATGGCTGCCCCCAATGCACGAAAAGCCTTGGTCTTGGCTTTCAGTTATATTGAAAATAAAGTTATTGTATTTTTTTGAGATTCTAACAATTCTCTTAGAATGTAATTCCCTAGCATTAAAATTACAATGAAAATTTAGCAGCAAAAAATGATAGAAATTTATACTGTCACATTTTAAAATCTCAAATGTGTATTTATATAGCAGATAAGAGATAGTTACAACAAGGATAACCTTTGCTAATTTAAAAATATACAACCACATTTCTACTAAAAATGTACACAGAAAAGCATTATTATGTTTAATAGAATCTCTATTCTTTTTCTTCCTTCTCACTTAATACCTTTCAAGGAGCTTTGATTGTGGTTGGTTTAAAGCCTCTGTAGAAGCATTTGATATTCTTACCCTGGGATTTGATCCAGGAATGTGTCCTCAAATCAAGACAAGCCTCATCAGACTGGGATTATTACTGTCCTCTCTCACTAAAATCAATAGTTTATATCAGCTAGATTAGAACAGACTAGATATATAAACTGTTCCTTGTGTCATTGCTAACTGCACAAAAGTAAATGCATCAAACTTAATAAATAAAAAAAAAAGCCTTGACCATTTCCATTTGTAATATATTCTCTTGATGACAAAATCCCAACAAAAACCAACCCACTCTGTTTTCGCTGAATAGTTTATATATATGATCACAAAACCAAAATTATCAAATTATTCTAGCTCCTTTTAAAATCAGAAACAAAAAATCCCTTTCTCATTCTATAGACCTGGATCAAGCCCCTTACAAGCAGTTCCAGCAAAAACAGTGGAATTCCTTACAACAGAATTTGGCCAGAACTTTTAGTAATTATTCTGATATCATCTGAATTAAAAAAAAAAAAGGTGGAATAAAAAAAAAAAAAAGGTTCTATTTTTGATGAAGCTCAGGGTTTTTTTTTAATGTAAATTTTTATCTTGTGATGATTAAAATGGAGCAAATTGTTAAAATAGTTCCCAACTTCCTAGTCATATTGAATGAGGGGGAAATTTTACACTGAAGAGATAATTGGCATATTTAGCTAATCTTTTATTAATGTAGCACAATTGTAACATACATCTTGTCTCAGAAAAGTCAGCATGGAAATTTTTATGTCATTATGCTGTGGTTCCACTTTTTAATAATTCTCTGTAGCTTCAGTTTTTTGCAACATAAATGAGATTTTTCATTTTTATGTCTGCTGTATACTCCACAGTTCTTTTCAGTGAAGAAAGAGCAGGTTCCTTTCAGTACTAAATCTTTATGCAATGTAGTTCTATCGTGGGAACTATGCAAAACTTTCAGTTATACATTTTCATCTAAAGAAAAATAATCATAATAATTGCTCTTCATGCTTTTGAATCTAGCATTTTATACAAAATCATGTTATATGGAATGTGTAAAAAATACACATTCTCAATCACAAAACGTCCCCTGATTGACAAGAGGTTTGTGACATCTCAAAAAGCTATACAGAAAGGTATCAATTATAACTCTTCAGTACATTAATGTGAAAAGTTTGACTCCTAATTTTGCAATCAGTATTTCAGATAAAAGAGATTTCTCCAAGAGTACAGAAATTCAGGCTATAAATTAATGATAGATATATACTTGACAAACTGTCACTAGATATAAAGAATAGGGAAGAATTCCTTATTAATGGAAGGACAAATAAAAAACTCCTCACTCACCAAAGTTTAAAGAGGCTAAGAGTGTGTAATGTTCCCAAGTGTTCATTCCAGTGGTTTAGGAGGATTTCAAACTACTGAAAGGGAAATAGTGTCAATAGAATCAGTTCCACATTTTAAATGTAGCCACCTAGGACAGAATTTGGTGAATCTTGTTAGTGCTACATGAATTTTCACACTAGAAAGATATGATCAATAACATCAATATCATGGCCCTTTGCACTGATTTTTTCACTATCTGGATTGTAGTACTCACATTAATTTGGAATCAAATTCTCCGAATCTTTGAGCACCCAGAAAGTACCCATCATCTAGGAACAGTAAATATAATGGTGGATAGCATTGGTCCTAATAATTAGGTATTATGTGAATGAAATTAGGTTTTTAGAATCACAGGATGCTTAAGGCTAGAGGAGACCTCCTGAGGTCATCTAGTCCAAACCTCCACTCAAAGCAGAGTCATGATATTGCTGTTGTATTTGTGCAGTAGCACAAATGCTGAGTAGATGAAAAGGATCACCTCATGCAGCCCAGGATGTGGACAGCCTTACTTTCTGCAAGGCACGTTGCTGACTCTTCTTCAGTTTACCATTGACCATTCCCCTTCAGTTCTCCTCTGCAAAGCTGTTTCCTAATCAGTCAATCCCCACCTTGTACTGTTGTGTGGGATTATTCTACCCTAGCTTTCGCCTCGTTCATTCCTGTGAAGTCCCTATCAGTCCATCTTTCCAAGCTTGTCTAGATCACGGTGGCAGCCCTGCCCTCCAGCATAATGACCGTGAGCCGCAATCCAGTAGTTACTGAATTTCTAAGGCTAGATTCTATTTCATGTCATTTTCCATGTCATTAATAAAGTAATTCAACAGTTTTGATGCAAGGGTCAGTCCCTAAAGAATATCACTAAGTGAGCAGCTGCCAGAGATCCTTCCAAATTTCTATTCACTTTGTAGTCCTCTTATCCTGTCCCTATGTCACCAATTTGCCTATAATGGCACCGTGGTAGATGGGGTCAGGAGCCTTGCTGGAGTCAAGGAAAACAACATCTGCTCTCCTTGTTCACAGAGTTGGCCTTTTCATCATGATTTAGCAAGAGAATATTTGCCCTTGGTAAATTCAAGAGAGCTGTTCCTGATCATTGTCTTGTTATTCATGAATTTGTAAATGGCTTCTGTTGGATTTGCTCCATGACATTGTCAAGGACCAAGGTGAGGCTGACTAGTTTGCAGTTCCCTCTTGCTTTCTTGAAGATGACTGCGATGTTTGTCTTTTCAAACACCAGCAAGTTCCCTGATTGGTATGACCTTTCCATTATGGTAAAGATCTTGCAGTGGCGTTGGTCAGTTCCCTCAGTACCTCTGGATGCAATCCCACCGCAGCCCATTAACGTCTAGATGTATGTCTAGATGACTCAGGTGCTCCCTAATGTATCTTTCTCTACTGTGGTTACTGTTTCACTTGCAAAGACTGCAAGCAGTACAAGGAGCTGAATCATGTAAGAGCAGACTCTACCAGTTTTAAAAAAAAGAAAATTAAAAAGGCCTTTTCTGTGTCCTGTATCAATGGGTTCCTTACCCTACTGAAAAGTGAATCTACCTTTTCCTTACTCTTTTTGCTGCTGCTATATTTATAGTACTCAATATCCACTAAAAGTAAGTGAAAAGAACAAATAATTTTTTGTTTGTTTTATTTTTCTTCACAAGATAGAGGGGAAAACAAGTTGCAACCAACTCTATTTGTGATCAGAAACTAGAGGTGAGGGAGAACTATATAAAAAAATTATATTTTTCTAGACTGCTGATGTTAAAATACTAGCAAATAATCTATCAGCTTATTTTTCACTAACCTGAAGTCTACATTCAACAAAAATATTACTTATCAAATATTTAGAAATAAAAAAATTACAAAAGACATCACCATGGGTGACATGCATTTTCTGTTAAGCATTCTAAACTGTTTACTTGTGCAATTGGAAATATTTCTAGAGCAGCACAAACAGATTTAAATTGGACTACACCGGTTCCCCACTTCCTCCCTCTTCTTTTGTAGCAGCTCCAGCACTCGCTTGGCCTACCAATGAATCAATTCAACTTACTGAGCTTCCAGGAATCTATTCTATTTCTTTTTTGGGTTAGTTTTCTGCTGAGTTGGCAAGTGAACTGACACATCAGAGAGCCAAGATAAGCAAATGTGCCAGAGCAAAGGGTGCACTGACATTTAGACTCTCTTAATCTCTCATGAAGCTTCACCCTGAACTACGATCCAAAATATAATGCTCATCTAGATATTTGAAAATTCTATATTTGTCTATACATTTTGTTTATTTTCTCTATTTATTATTACGCTACCAGCTAGAAGTGAGTTAGAATTGCCTGTGAGTTATTGTTCAAGTACAGGGTAAGAAAAAGTCATCATCAAATGGCCAGGGCAAAGTAAAACCAGAGAAACGAACAGAATCTTCTCCAAATGGTGTCGGTATCTTAACTGAAAGCAGAGCTGAGGTCTTCTTAACTCAATTTTAATGGCTGTCTTTTAGAGAGAAAACAGGATTATGAGTGCATTTCCTGCTCAGAAGAAGTCTGCTCCCTGCATATGAATATTGGTCTTGTTCTCCTTCCCTGGCTGGGAAGTATCTTCTAAATACTGATAAGGTTTGACAGTCCTCCACAAAGTCAATAGCAAAACTAGTAATTCACTTCCAGCTGCAATTTATTTTATTAAAACAATATCTACTGAAGCTTGGAGTGCAAAGAGCGAGATAGGTCTCCCTGTGCATGACCATCAGGGCAAGGCAAAGACTAAAAGCCAAGGAATAACAAAAGACCCACCATTTTGTAGACATGATTCAACTTACAGAGGATTCTGATGAAAGCGTTTATTTCATCACGAAGAGTAAGTATGACATCTTTCCAGTTTGTTTGGTTTTTTCTTTCCATTGGCCTTATTTGTTCAAAAAATTACTAAACTTAAGGAAATGCTGTTTGTTTGTTTGTTTGTTTGTTTTTTTAAATCCTGGCTACATAAAACCTTTGTATCAAGAGAAGAACACATTAGCAAGGCTACACGTAGTTAATTTTAATGCTGGAACAATATTTTACTATGTCTCCTGGAGGAACGATAACCAAAAGCATTGAAATCCACGAAAATCCTCTCTATGTGGCAAGACGTTGGATGTGCCGGGGCTGCCCGGGCCGGCCCCGGGCGGTGCCAGCGGCTGCAGCGGCCCCAGCGCAGGGCACGGCTGAGCCCCTCAGGCACGGGCGGGCGGGCGAGAGCCCCGGGGAAAGCCTGGGCAAGGGAGGGCAAAACGCTGCCCGGCAGCCAGGGCTGAGCGAGGAGAACCGTGCGGGAAACAGCCCTGCGAGCCCCGAGGGGACAGCGGGAGCAGCGACGGAGGCGGGAGAGACCCGGCAGGGATGGCCCTGCGGCCATTGTTACAAAACGGTGAAATTTAATTATTAAATAAATTGACACTATGGAACATTTAAGTTCTTCATCAGATGCTATAACCTAATAGTTTTTGCTCATTCTTTGAAAGGTTGAAGATGGTTGGAGAAACAGAAATAATAAATGACATTGGAAATTTAGAGTTCCTACTTTGTGTTTGCTTTACTATTCAAAACTGAATGTTATCAGCTATAAAGTCAATAGGATATAAAACCACTTTTAATTCATTGATTGATAGGGATGAGTTTAAGTATATACTTAAGAGATTAGGCCTATAGTTAAGAGATTAAACCTTCGCTGCTGAATTACAACCGTCTTGGGACGTTATAGCAGTAGTAGCATCACTGATCTTTGACAGGGATACACATAGTTAATTAATGTCTTAGAGGAGCAGGAAAGGTTTTCAAGCTCAAATGCTTTTTTAGCGCTTTCCCTAATTATTTACATCTGAAATGAAAGCACATTGTATTATATAAATTCTCTGAGATGTACATCTATAAAGAAGATGTCCAATCTAACTAAGAGAGCATTAAAAGTAGCTCTCCTTAACAATGCCGCTGTGATTTTCCAAATCAGCTTGCTAATGGTCTTGAACAAAGTAGAGCTACATCAGTGATGCAAGAGAAATACCATATCCTCTTACAAACGTCCAAAGTCTTTTTCAGGAGTACGTCCCTAGGCTGTCAAGCCAATGGCAGAATATACGTTAATTTTGAAGTGGCTTAGGTTTCAGCTAGAAATCATTGTTATATATAGAAAAGGTCCATCTGAAAAAGGAAGATCTTACTTTTGAAGTTTGTCTTCTTCTGAGGAAGGAAAGTTGGTCTGGATGGTTTTTTTGGGGAAAGAAACATAGGGACAAATGTTAGAGAGGGTAGAATCATAGTTGTTGACTGAAGCTTATTTGAGCACTACAGTAATACAGTGATAAATAGCAAATACCATCTGAACTTTAAAATTGAGGTCAGACGTCTTTCTCAAGCATATGTTCTAATATCATGGGTTATTTGTTATGGTGCAGGAATTAGGAAATACAGCTTTTGAGGCTGAACAATGTCCAAAGGTCAGACCGGTTCATTGCATTGTTCTTACAGCATGTAAAATCTATGAGAGTATGAGCTTTGGAGCTGAACCTTGCATACCGAAGTATTTGTTCTCCAGCATATAAAAATGAAGCTCCTTTATGTAAGAGACTTGACATACCAGAATAGAGTGCATCAGCCTGCTTTCTGAAATATTATGTATAAGACTCATTGTGAGAAAATTACCCTTTATGTATCTGGCTGTATACACATTGCATAAATTGACAGGTTTTGCAAAAGCTTCTCTACTCTTCTTTATTATGATATAGGGTGCTGTTTAAAAGGTACTGTGCTATTTCCTCTCTATATCACTGATTTTTAATGTGTACTTGATAAGATTTGAGCTGCAATGACGTTTAACACTTTTGTACTTTACAATTGTTGCTCCTGAATTTGTACTTGCATATTTTATTAGTTACTGGTTTTGTTGTTGTTTGGTACTTGCAAGGTGCTAGCAACAGTTTATGCTGTATTTGATTACACAGTCAGACAGTACAGTTTAGTACAATATAGTGCAATTAGAACTACTCAAAAAATCTACTTAGCCTTCATCTTGTAAAATCACGAGTGGTCTAGATATACAACATGCCCTTTTCATGCAGGCATTCTGTAAGAATGTGCACAAACAGGGCTTTTATTTTATTCTTTCCTTCTGTAAAGAGGGAGCAAACTGAAATGACAAGATAAATCCTGTGTGAATATTCCCTGTGGGACTTTCAAGAAACATAGAAAGAAACCTGATGAATTTCTGGTCCAGAGCACAAAGAGTGATAGAAGTTAGAGAAGAAGGACTGGAGAAAACTAAACAAGTAGAATTGAAAAGAATTCAAGCAGAGCTCCATTTGGAGTTTTATTTTGCAAAAGATTTTTTTTTTATCCCTCATCAGAAGACACTGGTTCCATAAGAGTCAAAATTCCTCATGAAGATATTTCAGAGACATATATTTAAAACATGTATGTTCTTTGGGATTAGGATAGAACTACATGGTTGTCTCCCACTTCCTAAGTCAAGACCCTCCTTAACGGGATTTTTGGTATTTTCACTTCTGCAGAGTTAATCTCTAAAATCTGCAAAATCTCACTCTTGTCACACTCAAGAAGAACTGAAAAAGCATTCTGGGCTTGAAAATGTACAAAGGCACAGGAGACATTTTCAACATAGCTTTAAGGACCCGGATAACAGGAAAAACTCACATAGTGCTGGACTTGAACCCTTGATAGTACCATCACAGAAGTCCTAACAAACATTCAAAGTCAAAATGCTTGTCATTATCAACAACTTTTGCACTGGTAGTCTGAAGATGCACCTGGAGCTTTGCTTTCTTTTTCTAAATTTATCTGAGTGTCTTTAATCCAGCTATGCATTTTTCAAAACAGATTTTTAAATATTATTGTAATTTCCTGATTATGAATAGATCAAAAATATAAGATCATAGTTTTCAAACACTTTATTTTCAGATTTTTGCTCTTGATTGCAGGAAATAAAGGAAATTAAGTGTAACATGATTGTATCAGTCTTTAAAAACTTTAGCTTCATTTTGAAGATCCAACACAATTTCAACCTTAGGATATTCGTTTGCTGCTTTTGCAAATTCTTCATCATGTTTTCATGACTTGCAGGCTACTGTCAGAGCTACCTACTTACTAACTCTATTGCTAACACCAAATAAAATCCTGTTACATTTAAACCCTTTTACTTTTTCCATCTCCTGCATGAGGACGATTATAGTATGGAAGAAAAGGTGACTTTTGAAAGGTACATCTCAAAGTAACTCTTAAAGCTGATGGCCACTAATGGTGATATCTGCTACAGTTACTTGAGGTCAGATAATTAAGCAGGTGACAATCTTCAACCTTGTCTCAAACACAAATTTATGTGAAATAAATATTGCTTGAATTTTAGCTGGTCTGTGTTTTACTGACTCATGAAGGCTCATTCATGAGCTCCACCAAACAGTCCTTACTGTGTTTCTCATAATTTTAGAAGACGAAATTGCAGAGAATATTATTCACAGTGCATTTTACTTAAAAGTATTAATGGCCTTTTCAATCTGTCTCTAACCTAGAGCTATAAATACAGGCTGACTTGAGAAGCTGTCAGTTTTTCTGTAGTTACATTGGCTTAACTATGTCAGCAGTGCTTCAGAGCAGGCAATGTGTACACTAGCAGAAGGAATTTCTCCCTCAGTAGTTTTACTACTTCCACTCAAAATATGCTATAAGCTGGCAAACCTATTCTGCTAGAAAAGCTGCCTTAATGTAAGGGAAGAAGAACGATTTCAGCTGGAGTATGGTTTTCTCACATTATACAAGAACAAAACTAGGTGGCAAAACTTGTGTATCAAGCTTAGGTATTTGTCCTTGCTTTCTTGGTCCATTTCCATCTATACACCATCTTCCCATCAGCCAGCTCTGCCTAGCCAGCCTCAGTACAAGGAGCCTATTTTAAAGTCAATAGAGAAGAATAGAAAAAAAAAAAGATCCTTAGGCATGGTTAGGTCTTAAGATAGCTGAATGCTATGAATTTCCTTATTTGTATTTACAGCCAAGTGGTTTCTCTTTTTCCCATACATTAAACCATGTATATTGGTATTTCCAGATATGTTTCCTAAACAGTATGTCATGAAAATAATATTCCCCCATAACTGTAATTCCTGAACCAGCAAAGGCTACAACTCATGTGAGGGAAAAAAAATAAATAAAAAGGAAGAAATCATCTCTCTTTGCATTTCTTGCAGCACAAAGTTCTATATCAACAGTAAAATCAAACCACAGCATAATTGGTGAGTGCAGATAATGAGATCCTTTTTTGGGTTACAAGAGCAATGAAACACTGAAATACAGTCTTTGCTGTATTTTCTTGACACCGGTATAAAGAGGAACAGGATTTCATCCAAAACAATCGTGAAAATCTTCATACCTTTCAAGAGTGTCTCTGTCTTTATACATCTATATATATTTTAAATATAAAACCAAATGTAGATAGGTAGTTTGTATAACAGACTAATACTGTGCAGTTTCCTGTGCTTATTGCAGTATTCCACCTCCAGTATTTTTATTGAAGTATCCATATTTCCAGGCAGCTAACTCTCTGATATAACACTTCTCAGAATGGCCTACTGCATAAAGTCTGAGAAGTTTGGGCAGTTCCAACCTCAAGTGTCTCTCAACTATCTTGCAATTTGTCTTTGATACCTTATTGGAGCTCTCTCATTTCATGGTATTAAGCCATTTCCTCAGGCACAGGATGCCTTTTTTCCAGACTTGTTCCTTTGAGATCTGGGCAGCAAATTTGGGTTTAATCCATTTCCATCTTCATTGCAGTTTTACTGGAAGCAGCTGTTACCCCTTCTTTAACAGTTTTCTGGCTGTCAGGCAGCCTGAGGGACCCACCATATGACATCCGTGCTGGGTTCTAAATATACACCTGCACAACGTGTTTTCTTGGGGCAAGAGTAGAGCAAAGGGACTTTCGCTTCCTTTTGCACAAATGTGTTTTCATCTCTTGACTGAAAAACTTTTATTTATTCCCTGTAGTTATACTTTGCAACTTTTCATCTTTTGAATAGAAGGGTTAATGTTACTTTTAGTACAGTCTGAAAATGTAGTACAGCTTCACTGCCTCCTTTACTAGACATAAACATCAACATTACAAAATGTAAATGTGTTGATCCTTAAATCTCATTTCAGCTTCATACAGAACAATTAGGCAAATTTCAGTTAAGAGAATGAGAGAGCCCATGGACATATCCCATGAGGCTTGACCTAATTATCATATTATTAGAAGTAGGCTCACAAAAGATGTGTGTAAAATGGCAGCATTTTTGCAGAACAGAAGATAACTGTAAGATTAAGCATGATAGTGTGCATGTCAGCCATAAATATAAAAACATCAAAAAGTGAAAGAAAATTCTCTGGCATGATAGGAACAAAAAAGACAGTAACAATACAGAAACCTGATATTACATTTTTAGTTTCCTGGACTGTATGACAGGCTGATGGGTCACAATAATGGAATCAAAAGTGAAGGCTAGAGAACAACCCTTCACCAAAAAAAAAAAAAANCTAGAATAATGGTACTTGTCAGAGAAAAGATAATTCTGAATAGATGTGATACATATTACTTCTTGCAAATTTGAACAGTGAGTTTATACTTATTTTACCTGTACAAGGTTGTCTCAGTCTTTAAAGACATTCAAGTCCATATGGTGCAAAAAATATACAATATTTTAAAGAAGGGGGAAAATTTACTCAGCACCTTAATGAAAAAAGCAGTAGACATCTCAAATTAGCTAACTCTATACTAGCTTGTCAAAAATGTTCTTTAGTGCTGTTATTGGGAAAATGCACATTTGTGAGATGCTGATACTATACACTGGAGATGGAAATGACCAAAATTGTTAATCAGAAGATTCTGTTCTTCATCCCTGTATTTTCAATTGTGACATGCAGACAAAATTGAACTTATGCATTCAGATTACTTTTTTAGACCTTGTCTTTCATGTTAGAACATTTTAGAACATTTATTATTACAACCAAGAATTTGTTTTCTCAGATAACCATAAATAATAATTTGACTCTTGTAAACTCATTTTTGGCAAATATTTCTATAAGCTATCCAGGTTATTTCTAAAGATTGTGTATCAGTAGCAAAACTCTCAAAAATGCTGCCAATATCATCTATTTAAAAGATTGCAGGGGGGAAGGATTAATATAACTAGCTAGAAATCTCCTTTACATTGTTCCTCTTGTTTACAAAGATTGTAATCCAGTCAGTGCACAACAGCAATAACAAACGACATGTGGCTTAGACAATACCATAAGAGTAGTGAAAGATAAAGGTGAGGCAAATAATGTTGAACTGCTTGAAAAAGATATATTAAGCTGCAGCATGGGTTAGGCCCTGATCTTTGTTCTATTTTCAGGATGAGGCTGAGATATTTACATAGCATAAGTGGTGTCAGAGATCTCTAAAAGTAGATCAGAGCATCTACTCCTGCTTAAGCTCTGAGCACCTCCATCCACACTGCTTATTTTCTACTAGAAATCCACTGTGATTTCTGAGATCCTGAAGGCATGGAGCAGGTGTTACCCTCCTTTTGAAAGCTGATCAAGAGTGTGTTAGATAATGTAAACAGCAACAGGGAAACAAAAAAAATAAGTCCAGCACATACAAGTCTATCTAGCTGGTATTTAAAATGGCTAAAACCCAGACAACATCCCCACCCCCCCCCAAAATAAAATAAACAAAACCAAAAGATTCATAAAAGAACTAAAAGGATTGTTTTAGTCTACAAACAGGTCTAATTGAATGGACAAATTACCCAGTGTAAACACCAGTTGCTGCACTGGGCGATTCAGAGTGAACATAAAGATACACTGTTCTGCGCATGTTTTACATTGGAGGAATGATATGGAAAACCATTTGATGGGGAATAAATATTTGAATACAGAAAATATTTTCACATATGCTTAGAGATTCTGCTAAGTTGTATCCAAGAAAAACCTGTTTCACTGATCAACATGCTTTCAAGAATATTGAGGAATCCTCTGCTATTAGCATCTGTTTCACTAAAGAGTATATGATTTGTAGAAGATTTGAAACCTTTAACTTCCTCTAGAAGTTCAAGTGGGCAATAAAAACCAGAAGCATCAGTTATCTGTAGTCATTCTTGAAATGGAGCCCAACACAGAAATGAGTGAAAGTAAAAGTGCACGTTGTTGAAGTATTTCAGGCCCAGAGTCGGATTTCAGGATGAACAAATGAAAGGAGTAGAGCTCAGAGTACCTGGAGTCACCCTTCTAATTTGGATTTGTGAACCCAGATGGCTGGGCTGAGGCTGTGGTCTGGAATTTTTCTACAGTTCAGTTCATCTTTTCATTTAAGCTGACTGCTAGCAGAAATAGGAATGCTACAATTGGCTAAATTAATTGTCATTTTCTTGTTTGCCAATACTGTTAGCTTTAATAAACTAGTCTATTTTCAAGACCTAACAACAGTATATTCATGTACTTTTTATCTCTTTACATCAGTCTAAGACTTTCAGTCAATTTGCCCTACCATACGTCACATACGTAGCTACACTATTTATTGATTCCTCACTTCCACCCACAAATGGCCTATAAAACCTCTCAAAACAAAGTGTATGATTTACAAGGCAATCTCAGCAAGAAACAGCAAATGGTCTCATACATTCAAATGCCCCTGTAAGATCAAGTGAATACACTGGGCAAAATATAAGTTGTTCTGTACAAGTCTGGAGTGTGCTTCAAGCACTTTTTTTAATGTGCAGAGATCATGAGGTGACCGACTCTCAGATGTAAAAATACTTTTTGTCAGGGACCAAAATCAGGGTAATGAGTTTTTCTCATTTCCCCGTAAAAATAATGCAAGGGAAATGTGTGATTGGTCAGCTGAGCTTTCTCTCAGGTAGGGTCCATTTCCTGCAAAAGTCATTGTGCTCCGGATTCACGGTGCCTAAGTTACACGGAACAACACAGTCCACCACATGTGGCATGGAATACAAACATTTAAATGGATGCAATTTCAAGCAGTGATTCAGTCCCTACACATTTTGAGACAGATTAGTGGAGTCACTAATGGAGTTGGAATGCAATATAAGAAACAAAAGCATTAGCTTTCTGTTGAGACCATGGATAGGTGGCAACAATGAGTATGAAGTGAGAAGTCTTCAGGAACTTGGCAGTAGCACTCCTAAGGAAAATTTTGCACTGTGATACTTTTCTTGGCCTCACATATTACTTTTAAGGTCAGCCTACGGCTCCATATGAAAATAGGGAAAAATTATACTAAAAACTATGTACAATTTTTGCTCATTGTCAAAATTTATCCTATCACATCTTTTTCTATAAAATGAGAGAAATAAGTGAGGCTTGCTGAATTGTATTTAATATGCAGCATGTCCTGCATAGTCCTTCTAGCACAACATCAGGCATTTTAATCTTGTAAGAAAATGTTCAATGTGCTTGTGACCAGGTATCCAGAATTTTAAAGAATAGAGTCTGCACTAAAGTTCTTAAATGTTTGTTTAGGCATCTAATAAAAGCCTTGTGCTGGAATTTTGGCTGGGTTAATGTTCTTCACAATAGTTAGCATGGGGCTTTGTTTTGGATCTGTGCTGGAAACAGTGTTGACAAATAAAGACATTTTAGTTACTGCTGAGCAGGGCTTGCGCAGAGCCAAGGCCTTTTCTGTTCCTCACACTGCCCCACCAGTGAGGAGGCTGTGTGCACAAGGAGTTGGAGAAGACACAGCTGGGACAGCTGACCCAAAGGGATATTCCAGACCACGTGGTGTCATGCTCAGCATATAAAGCTGAGAAAGAAGGAGGAGGAAGGGGATGTTCATTGTGATGACACTTGTCTCCTCCAGTCACTGTTAGGCATGATGGAGCCCAGCTTTCCTGGAGGTGGCTGCCCATGGGAAGTGCTTAAGGAAGTCCTTGTTTCCCTTTGCTTGTGTGTGTGGCTTTTCCCTTCCCTCTTAAACTGTCTTTATCTCAACCCATGAGTTCTCTCACTTTTACCCTTCCAATTCTTGCTCTCATCCCACCAGAGGAGGAGTGAGTGAGTGGCTAAGTGGGGCTTAGTTGCCAGCTGGGTTTAAACTATGACAGGCCTATTGTTTTAAGATGATAAGATGTGTGGCTTTCTGTCACTGGACTGGGCTTTTGTGTTCTTTTGCAAAAAAAATGTGACTTTCAAAAAAGTATTTCAGTGTTCAATCTCTAAAAAGAGATTTAACAACATGCTACACTGGAATTCTAATTAGCACAATGCAGCTTATTACAATCAAGATATTAATTCCTAAGGATCAAGATATTAAATAATTCAGGCTAGGTGTGTAAATAATGTACTTGCCAACAAGAAGTTTACTTGGTCCTGAGAATAACTAGTTTAAAGTAGTGGAATGATGCCAAAAAGGTGAAGAAACACTCCAGAGGAAGCATAATGAAAAAGAATGTGAAAAATATGAAGAAAAATAGACATATTAGTGTATTATTAAAATTTTCATTGCGGTAAATAAGGCATGTTAAATATCAGCCTATAAATATGTAAAATTATGTAGCTTAATTTTACTCAAGGGACTGAAGAATATTTTCAGATTTTAGTTCCTAAATAGCAAATATGTTTGGGGTTTTTTTAATGTCAGGTTTAATCCTGAATGATACCATTCAGGAATCTGTGGCAATACAGGAAGATACATTAAGTAATGTCTATAGTACCCCAATGTCTAAATGTGCTGTATAGACAAATACATGCTGTATTCATTTTTTACATCTTGTGGACAGAATTTAATACTTTAGCTTTCAACATTAAACAGCAAAATAAATAAACCAGCTGTATACAGGGTTACATGTGGATGAAGAGAGTTACAACTCCATTTATTTTTGTATTTTAGGGGTATAAAAGGATAAAAATCAAAGGAAACCTCTCAACACCGGTATTATCAGATGATGAAACTTTTTTGAGAGAGATTACAAATGATTTATAGAGGTCAGCGCCAAGTAAAATTTCTTAACATTAATCAACTTTCTTAAAAGTTTTTTGAGGTATAAAAAGTATATGATTTTTACCAGCTATTCCCTCTTGCTGAGTCCGTCGTTTACTCACTGTACTATATGATTGCCACTTTGAATTAAACACCTTTTCACACCATTTGCTGTGCAGATGGCAAAGTGCTCTGAGAATGACAGAGCTGAAACCCCAGGAGTTCCAAGCAGTGCCCTGGAAATACATCACAATAAGCAGATACCTATTATCTGCTCTTGACTTGGCTGTAATCTCCTCCTCCAAATCCTTGTCTATCTGCTCTTCCCTTTGACTTTTTACTCAAAATACAATACCTCTGCACTTTTTTTAGAAAGCTTTGGAGAGGAGATCTCTGTCAAAGTCTAGACCACCCTCCATAAAGTTCAACAGTTTGACACTTTACACCTGTCACTGCCTGGCAGCCAGCAATGGGTATCGTCTCTTCTGTGCTCTCAGCTGTGAACCTGTTCGTCAGTGGTGTGAGAGAAAGAGCTGCTTAAAGCAGCTGCAGAGCAAGTCCTGTGGTGCTCCTAATGCCCCTGGGCCATCCAGATTCTGCCTGTTGCTGCTCTGGAAGGTGGGTACAAGAGCAGGAACATCGCATCACCTCTCCCCATGGATCCTCCTGATTCTGTGACTTTCACACCTCCTTTACAGCTGCACTCGTCCCTTTCTCAGCTTTCATATCTTGCTTCCAGCTTAAACCCTTGTACCACATTTTCAAATGGTCATTCCTTAGCCAGATCTCAGGAATTGTAGTCTATCACCCTGCTCATTCTGCCCATCAATCATCTTTGACAGTTAACCATATTTTTCTCCAGGAGATATTCTCTGCATTACATTGACTTCTGAGCCTGTGCCCTTTCTCATGTCTCCTCCTAGGTTTTTAGTCACTCTTTACTTAGTGTGTCTTTTAAAGGACTTTTTCTTCTTCTAATTCCTATGTTTGCTAGAGTTCAGTCACAACTCTTTATTCTTCATACTTCCTTAGGTTAACTTCAATCATAGATGCAAATTTAACTCTGAACATTTTGCAGGCAATGTACTGCTTTAATTCCGTACTCCTAAAGAATATCTTAAATTTTCATCTTGTCTTTCTAACATAGATAACTAGAAATTCAGCTTTCTGTCTTTCTCCCAATTCATTTTCTATCCCTCACCTCACTTCACGCTTCAATGCTTACTTTGACATCATCAGATTTTGGCATATCTCATCATTCACAAATCAAGGTTACGTTATATTTGTACAGATTTTCTGTATACTGTTTTCAACTTCAGCTTTTGATAAAATGGCAGCTTGCCATCTCCTTGAAACACCATAAGAAGAGAATAATTTTCAACTGTCCTCCTTCAGAATGCCACCTACGGAATTTAATCCCAGCTTCCCTTTTGCCTATTTCTCAACTTGTTGTGTCTTCATTATATCAAACATACTACTTGTTTTCATTCCCAGGTCTCTCAAAGTACCTCTCTATTTATTTAAAAGGAAAACTTTTACTTTTACTCCTACAGAACAATTTTATATAATATCTTCTTGTTACTGAAATAGTCTATTAACATCTGGCTTTATCACACCTTAAATCCATCCTGAAAATCCTTCTGTTTAAAGACAGTTTTAATGAACAAGTGGCTTATAAGAAAGGTGAGGACAGACTTTTAGTAAGGCCTGTTGCAATAGGACAAAGGATAATTGTTTTAAA
Organism: Edolisoma coerulescens; assembly: GCA_013397115.1. Lineage (NCBI taxonomy): Eukaryota > Metazoa > Chordata > Aves > Passeriformes > Campephagidae > Edolisoma > Edolisoma coerulescens. Next base: position 2,064,024 of record VWZW01007927.1, read on the forward strand.
CTTAAAGAGGGTAGCTTCAGATTAGAGATAAGGAAGACATTTTTTCAGTGAAAGTAGAGGAACAGGTGAGGGTAGTGGAAGCGGGAAGAGGTTGCCCAGAGAGGTGGTAGATGTTGCATCCCTGCCAACATTCAAGGTCAGGCTGGACGGAGCTCTTAGAAACTTGATCTAGTTGATGATGTCCCTGCTCAGTGCAGGGGGGTTTGGACTTAGAAGAGCTTTAAAGGTCCCTTCCAACCCAAACTGTTCTATAATTCTATAATATGAAAATTTTATACTTCTGCTGTGCCAAGATCACTATCTCTCATTCTCTTGTGCTCTTCCAATTGACAGTCTCACACTGTTACTTCTTCTCATATTCTATAAGCTCTTTGAAACTTGGATGATTTTTCCATTTTGTTTTGGGTCAGTATGTTCCCAGTTCATTACAATATTCTTGCCCCTTCATGAATTGCTTCCCAAAATTCCTCCTTTTACTGGGCCATTGTTCCAGAAAAAGTCCATAAAATGTTTATCACTTTCTCAAGGATTTAATTTATCAATTAACAATTTTCTTCAATAGAACAATATAATTTAGTATAGATTTTGGCAAGGCTTGAGATTTATTACATGGGTGAGTTATTATCATGTTATCACAAAGAACTGGAGGTCAAAATTTAAATGCATGACGGACATACTTATGTCTGGATTTCAGAACAGAACTGGAAGCTGATCTTGGCTTAATGGGGAGTTCTCAGAGAAAATTCATGCTAGTAAGTGACTGTTTAGGTGCACTTTATGCAGCACTGGAGTACTCTGCTGTGTCTTGCAGAAAGGAATGAGCTCAAACAACATGCTAAAGGAGGGGGAGAACTGAATGAAAAGTTAAAAATACCCTGTTACTTTTTTTTTGCTAGGGTACAAAAAAAAAGACCAATCAACAATGCTGAAGAAAAAAATGGAAGATCCTATTTACAGATTTCAGAAAATGGAACAGACCTAAGTCCAACTATATCTACAGACAGAAGCAGTAAGTCAAGCTTGTTACTATGGAAAAATTGTATAAACTTATAAAACTGAAAAAAAATTCTTTCTATCACATCTAAAAACTTGACACAAAACCCACCCTCAGAAACACTCTCATTTGCAGGGACTTACAATTAAGAAAGCATTCTACTTTTCCAAGAAATCTTTTTGACAAAAGTGGTATGTGATATGAACATATTGTACTGCCCTCTCCTCACCGAGCATAAATATATATTCTAAGAAAATGAATCATTATAAAGTCATTTAAAATGTTGGGGGTTTTTTTTATCCTTCAGATCTGAAATTATTGTCTAAAAGTTGCAGTCAAAAAAAAGGATGAAGAAGCACAACTAACATTTACAGTAAATATTGATATATGTAGTAAAAAGAAAAAAAATTTAGAAGTGCAACCACAGTAATTAGCAGTGACTTAATTTACAGCTACTACCGCAATGAATTAGTGAAGTACCTGGAAGGTTATTTTTTCCAGACTTCTAGCTCAGTGAAACAGGTTTCCTCTTCCATTTTATGGCATCCATGCATTCCTGTAAGGGAGAACTCCATAGAACTATATCTACCAACAGGATTCTTTTCTAAGCAGAGTCTGAGCAAATTCAATCTGAGGCCTTCTTATGCTTAATGAAACAGCCTGAATCTCCTTGTCAGGAATCCTGGCTCCTACTGCCTCACATTGTGTGTAAGGTTATGATTTTCAAAATTGAATTTGTTGTTCGTCTGTTTCAAAGATACTAAAAATAGGGAAATCTAATATTTTGTTTATTTCAAGTGACCTTTTCAGCTTTGCTCAAGTCTAGAAATAGTCTGAAATACTGTGCACCATTATTGCTATCCTAACAGGAAGGAAACCTTCTTTGTGCAAGAGCCCACATCTGCCAATCCACACACTAGGCAAGACTGTTTCCTATTGCATACTTTTTCCCAGACCAGCACATAGATAATTTCAGACATGATCTACTAGCCAGTTACAGCTGAGGCCCAAGGTCAGTCATTTTTTTACTGAAACAAAGAAAATCTAATGGGAGAGCAGATTCCTCAGGAACAGCAGCAGGGTGCAATACTCTCCTGACCCACTGCCTGGCACCTCATGCCCTGGGAAACACCAGCTCTCTTTCTCTGGCTGTCAAACAGGTAAGCCTCCCCATAAGTCTCTCTCTCAGAGTCCATAACTGGTGTAGCAGAGGTTAAATAATCTATGCAGTGTAGGTATGAAATCACACACTGGTCCTAAACTCCTTATTTTAGAATGTTAGCAGTAATCTGAAAAATACTGCAAGTTTTCATGTGAGATATGCTACTATTCTCGCTGAAATAAAGCCATTTTAATGTCAACAAAGAGAAACAGTATGATTTATCTGTACCTAGATGTCTACCATAGCATGACATTAATTATTTTCTGGAAGCGGTTTTTTTCTTTTCAATGACTATAGAGAAAGAGCCCAGGGTGATTCCGATGTAGAACTCCAGACAATAAATATACTTGGATTGGTGAATCTCAGATCTGCGTGGCAGAAAACTCCATGTATTTAGCTACAGCTCACCTGAGACAAGCCCCTTAGTCAGATTAACCATAACTCACAAACTGGTTTAACAGCGCTTTACTTGGGTTCATTCAGCTCTCACATCTGTGGAAGTACCAGTAAGAAAAAAAGTAAAACTAAATGCTCCTTGGGTAGCCCAAGACTCTGATTTGTATCAAGATCTGTGCATTGCAACTGGGCACAACCAAATCTCTCACCTGGAGTCTGCACCAAACAGGAATTGCTCTTCTGTTGTGTGCAGCTCTTGAGTGGGATGCCCTCCAGCATTCATGGCCAGATATGCCCACCCCTTTCCTCTCATTGGGATGAGCCATTTCAAAGGATGCTGGTGTCACAGATCTTACTATGCAGGACCTAGGTATCTAGCTGGGGAGTAGAAGGGTCTTACTGTTAATTTAATCATGAATTTGATCATGAATGGCAGTAAGTTTGTTAGCCAATGGCTCAGTGTTTAACAGCATGAACTCAAGATCAGCATCCCCATCTGTCAGTACCTTGTTTTACTGAGATGAAACAGATGGCAAAGCCAATGAAATTGAAATTAAACCCCTCAGCCTAGGTTTTCACCTAACTGCATCACCTTTACTGTCTTATGATTGGGTGCAAAAAGGGAAAAAGTTTAATACTCTTTATTTGTAGAACACCTGAATACAAGGAATGGGAAGGAATACTACTGCATTCCTAAGGCGACAAGAGAGGAGCTGTGCTCCTGAGAAGATGCCCAAAATCAGTGATGAGTTCTCAGCCTTTATTGAAACCTGAGCCTTTTTTTTCTCTAAGAACAACTATGCTGAAATACAAAATTATGTTTCTAACTCAGGTAAGCCAGACTCAGGTGCGAAAAAGACAGGCACTATTTTCACCCATTCCTATAGTTTCAGCCATGCCATTTTAAAATGATTGATTTTTCATCAACACTAAACTTGATTACAGGCAACTTTAAAATAAAATCGATTTCTTATAAAAGGGAATGAAGTTATATAAAAGAAAAACAAAGCTGCTTCCTTCCGACAATTTAATTGGTTATTTAATGTGCTTTACTCTGACAAAAACACCTGGTGTATGCATTATATTTTCAACTACCAACAGCCTGAACAGGCAAAGTTAAGTTAATAATTTCTATAATAAAAACTCAAATGTTGTATGCAAAGTGTCCTTTCTTTCTAATGCTTAAAAGGGTATATAGATGAAAAATTGATTTGTAGCATTGAGATAAATTATGTAAAGTTTTACTGTGATATTTCTTACCTTGCAGTGGACTAGAGTTTTCTTTACAGAAAAAGAACTCAGCATTGAAGTTCACTGTTTGCAAAGTTTTAGAATATTTTACCTGTAGTACAGTCATATTTTTAATACTTAATATTTATATTTTAATATAATAATAATTTTTCGCACCACATAAACTTAAACATAATAGCATAGTATAGTTCTCAATTTATAACAGATTTGCAATTGTGACAGAACATGAGATTTTTTTATAGGTTTGGTTTAGTGTAGGGTAGTGTTGATTGACAGAAATGTCACTGAAACTGGTAACTGTAAAATGTGGGTGATCTTCCTTGAAAAGCTGCTTGATGGAAATTAGTTAATGCAAATCTGTATTTTGGTTTAGTTTATTTGGGCTTTTTAATAGGTTGTTGGGGTTTTTTCTTCCTTGATCACAAGGAATTTATATTAAATTTTTTCAGTAGGTTAAAAGTACTAGAAATTCCTGGATTTTATTACTTCTGTCACTCCTTAAAATGAGAAATTATTACAGTTCCTTCTTTACCTTCTCCTTCCAACAAAGTAAAAGATAATTGTGAAAAAAAGGAACCAAACCAACAAGCTTTAGCATGTTTGGTTTTTTTTTTAAGGTTTCTGGTAGCTAATTATTTCTTACATCATTGGATCATTAATCTGTGTAATTCTGTCATTTTCTTTAATTATTGGTGTAGCCTCTGAAATCAAATATTCCCCATAAAAATACACAAAGGTTTTTTTCTTATATTCCTTCATTTTACCAAGTTTAGTGGTTTAAAAGTTACATTTCTTGCCTGAGTTATTGAGATTACTCCACCAGTCAAGTCTCAAGACGATTATCTCCAGGCAAAAAGAAGCTTTGAAGACTAAAATGGTATAAACTCCTAATTTTGGAATGACTTAAGTTAGGGGGCAAGAATCCCATCTGGAGCCATAATTTTTTTAAAATCATAGTTTTATCATGACTTGGAGCTTAATGTTTTCCTAGTACAACATCTAAGTACACTCTGGACACCGCAGAAGAGGGATTATGTGTGGAAGTATGGTGGATCTGAGACATTATTTCTTAAAGTTTATAGTGAATATACTAATGAAAGTATCCAAATGAGTAAAACATCTTTCCACATTAATCTCTTACACTCCTACTCTCCTCTTGAGTGCTTTTTGTGTTTCATCTAATTCCTGAATGAAACATGAACTATATTTTACAAAAAAAAAAAAAAAAAAAAAAAAAAAAAAATCTATTCTGATGAGAAGTTAAAATGTGTTTTATGTCGCAAATATTTTATGGTGGCTGAAAATATTAATTTATCTTAATTTTATAGTTGTTTTTGTTTTTATAATCTGTTATGATACACAGCAGAAAAAGAGGACTTCTACTCTTTCCAGAGTCATGGTATCTCAGACTTCCTAATTGTGCTAAAACTCTTAGGGGAACCTGTTTGGCATTGAAGTGAGAGAGTGCCTATGGGTTGTCCCTACCTCCTGATGGAATGGTCGAGCCATGACGAAGTTTCTGATAGCATGTACCTTAACTGAGACTGAGTTACTATGCTGTTCCAGGGCTACTTTTGTCTTGGCCCATATTTCTTCGTCCTTTACTCCCATAAAATCCTATCTGCTTCCCCCGATAATGTTTATTCTGAGTTTGTACCTAAATTTGGAACAAGCTGTTGGTATGTTACCCCCTTTTTATAATTTATCTTCCTCACAATTTGTTTATCAGTGCAATCCCTCAGATGATGCAGAAAGGAAAGATAGAGTTTTTTTTCTTCATAGGCTTTCTGTTCTCACTTCAGTCTTCTGTGCATAAAGGAAAAAAATAAGTTCCCTAGAGAGGCGGCTGTTCTCTCAAGCATCGGGACAACTCTGCTGTCTCCCGGCAGTGGAGCAGCACCACAGCAGTGAAACCTGATCAGCTTCTACAGCCGTAGTTTTAAACCTGGGGGTGAAGTCAGTGGCAAAAGGCAAAGCAGCCTGAACTAATTACCACCTTGAGGAAAAGCACCCCACAAAAACACAGAAAAAAATCCTCTGCAAATGCAGTGATGGCTTTACATGAGTGTAAGTATCATTCTTTCTGGTTGTGATTGTTCATGATTTGACTTTTTAAAAGGAAAAGGACTGAAGCTTACAGTACCAGTATGTAAAGAACTACTGTATTGAAAATGAAAATAGGCACCACATTATTAACAAGACAGGAAAGTATTCTGGAGTTTGTTTTTAGTTTGCTTGATTATCTAAAACCATTTAAATGTGTACCTTTATTTGCTATTTATAGAGGTGTCGGTGTTCCAGTCTGGAGAGGACCGGGGAGGTTCTAATGATTCCTGTGGCAAAATTAGACACAAACGAGGTCGATGTTGCACCCACAAACAGTTTATTAATACAGAAATTTGCCCTAGCAACAGAGATAGGAAAGGTAGAGATGAAGAGAGGAAAAGAAGCAGTATTACAGAGAGCTGAGAGAGAGGGAGAGAGAGAGAGGGAGCTACCACCATGGATCCAACGGTGTCCCATTGGTCCGATTTGATCAATCTGTGGGGGGCTGGTGCATAAACAGGGCAGGAGGCTGACAGGTCATGCCGTTCATAATTCCTTATATACAGCATGGCCTCCCCCACAGTCCGGTTGTCCGAAGAAATGACAAGGACTCGAGGAGGGTTGCCCAAAGAAATGTTCCTAGCAGCAGAGCTTCTCTCTGCCCTCAAGGGGGTTGTCCAAAGAAATCTTCCTAGGAGCAGAGCCACCCAGCAACAGAGCCTCTCTCCATCCTCCTCCTCCTGCTGACCATGGATCCCAGAACATTCCTTTTCATGTCTGCTGTCATAGGCCAAATGCCGCTTCTCCAGTGCTTTTCTGAATGCAGATGTGGCAACTAAAGTGGTTAACATAAGTACTTGGAGTAAAACAAATTTCTAAGCAACCGTTCAAAATAAAGTTCAAACAATGCTGAGACATTTTCATCTTAAAATTTTGCAGTCCCTCACAATTTGCCATAGGAATAAATGCCACATGTCTTTTATGAAGTCTATGGTTATTCTGATATTTTGGGGTTTTCTGTGTATTCAGGTGATCATTGTACAGTGTCTGAAAACAGGCACTACAAATTCATATGGTTAGGCTTTGCTCCAGAGGAGGGCTAGTGAGGACCACTGCTACTCCAGAGAAATCTCAGAAAAAACTTGTATCACATGAAATATTCCATGTACTAGAACTAAGGGGAACACAGATAGCAAGATAGGCCTTGCTGTCATTCTTTAAGTGGGAAATAGAGAAGCATCTATTGCTCTTCATCTGCTGAAGAGAGTGAGATGTGTCCCTCCCTGTACGTCATCTGATTTTTCATACCTGCTGACTGTGCTGGCTCTCTCTTGCCTACCAAGAACCTAGAAGGAGCTAAAGCTTCTTTCATTCCTAAATAGACTTATTTAAAGAAAAAAAAAAAAAAATTAGTCAAGAATGATGGCTCCCTTGGTCTCCCTCTCACTGTCTGTCTTTTGCACACAGTAATATTCCGGTGTTATAAGGAACTTGGCTTATAAAGTTTCCAGGGACAGAGAATAGCCAAGATGCTATACGCATTTCACCTCTGTACATTGACACCCTTTAGGAAACTTCAGTATGTTCTGTTTATCGAGGAAAACCTGGAATGATCATTTCAAACAAAAAAAATTTCTACCATGTATGTCGGTACTTGAACAAAGAAATTTTAATTTAATATATGTTCTATATGTTAAAGTTTATGTAAGTATAATTATATATGTCTTAAAATTTGCAGTAATTACACAATGGGGTTACAGGTGTAAGAATAATGTGAACTTATTGCTAAATATTTTGAAGAGGGTTTTTTTCCCCTCTGTTAGTAGGAGATCAGTTAGATAGACTTGTTTCTGCATAACTATTGAATATATTTGTAGGATTGCTGCTTGCATGTTTTACTTAACATAAAGTCTTTTTCTCAAAGAATATCTTCCTTTCTGACCTGCAAGGCTACCACTTTGATATATCTATTCCACAGAGGTATCCAGATTGCTAGGAATTATTTTGTTACTTATTTTGTGAATGGTTCTGCATTTCTCCAAAAATCAACTTCCTCCCCTGCAAAAAACCCCCACCAAACTACCAAAACCAAAACACCCAAACAAATAAAGTAGAAACTCAAAACAACTCAAAAAACATCTTCCTCTATTTCTGAATTTCACTCAGGTGAAGGGTGGAAAGACATTCAAATGGGTTTGGGAATAAAAATTTTGACATTGGAGATGAGAAAGCAAGCTTAAGACCAGGTTGGATAGGGTTTTGAGCAACCTTATATAGTGGAAGGTTTCTCTGACCCTGGCAGGGGGGTTAGAGCGGGATGATGTCTAGGGTGACTTCCAACCTATGCCATTCTATGATTCTACGAAGAGTAGACAGTTTTGCAAGATGGGTAAGATATTTTATTGCTATATGAATTTTCAGAATCAAAACATTGCACTCTTCAACTAATAGATTAAAAATCCCTTTGAATTTCAGAAGTCTGGAGTGCTGAAATCTCATTGACCTCCTCACCAATAGGAAGAATACTGATCGTATGAAAAAGTGAAAAATTTGGGCTGCATTTCTTTAGTACTGATGTGGTTTTCCTGATTTAAAAAAGAAAATCAGAATAATTTTATAATGCTAGTTTACTATATAAATGGCACATATGTTTTTTGAACTCTGGATTTTCAGACGTGCCTTGTGTTTTAACTGCATTTTATTATTCTAGGAAAAACTCAGAGGAGGATGAAAGTGCTATCAAAAAGCTAAATAGTTCCTGGAATGTGCAGTCTGATATTGCTATGAATCCTGAAATAAGCATATTTGTTTCTTCTAACTACTGCTTTTTAGTGGGAAGGAGGGCATCATACATTTAGCAACTGTCTAAAAGTCAGATCAAGCAAACTTGGCTACCTCACTACACATAAACAAACAACTGGAAACAATCCATTTTGAGGAGGAAAACACATGAAAGAGAAAGACCAACAAAAGGTAACTATTCTATGCAGCATAGGGATCTAAACAAGTTTCCTTGGAACAGGAAAAATTCTAGATTATTTTAATTAATTAATTCCAAATTCTAAATTATAGTTGGGTAGGTTTTTTTACCGGCTTACATAAGTTTATTTCATCTTTCTGTGTTGTTCTTTGTTCTTGTATTCATTAAAGGTAACATTTTGATAAAATGGGCCAGAAAATGGGGGAAAAAAAGTGGGAAAAAAAGTCATTGGAACTGGACTATTTCATAAGTCTGGGAGAGCCCAACTAATTTCCAAACCAAGTAATTTATTTCATGTTTCATGGAAGATGCATGAAAGATACATTCTCTATTTTTTTTTAAATGATATTTAGTGTACAAATGCAAAATAATTAAAAGGGTTAAATTACCTCACATCTGGATTTGAAAGCAGAAAAGATAGATGCTGCTGTTATTGGCTTCTGAACTTCCTTTTGTATCTGTCCATTAGCTCCATGCAGATGTGAGCAACTCACGACCCATTTTAGCAGAAAATTGAGGTTAAAGGCCACCTTTCTGTTTCCAGTCCCACTACCACAAAGTTTAACCAATCTTGTCTTGCTACAGCCTTGCTATTGGAATTCTTCCTGCTCTACTCACTGCTCTGAAGGCGAGCTCGAGACAATAGCTGATGTTCAGTAAGAAAAGAGGTAGAAAAGCATCTGGTTTTGCACTCTGCTGTCCTGATTAGCAGAACATGAGCTGCTTTACTTTACAAAAGGGGAGCTGGATTATTTGAAATATACATCTTTTTATTTTCCTCCTCTCTGATGAGGATTCAATCATCCAGGAAATTTTGCTGAGAAACTGACTTAACAAAATACAGAAAGCTGTTAACAGAAACTGGGCGGCAGCCAACTGGTTGACATCCAGCTATGACAAAAAGTGAAAGCAACATGTAATTCAAATACTAGAAAAGGGCAGAGAAATTTGTTCTATCAAAGGTGGCTGTTCTTCAAGGAGAACTTGTCATGAATGTTCTTCATCTTCTTGTCGTGAGCAATCTTCATTTTGAACACCATTACTGTTTGAAAGTTAAAGTTTATAATAGTTTTCAGACATGTCAGTGTCTTAAAAAATGCTTCAGACCACTAAATATTCATGCTACTAGAGAACAGAATGATTAATGGAAATGTTTAAGAGTAAGAAAAAAGTAGATCTCATTTGTGATATCCTCTATTATTACCACAGTGGGAAAAGAACTCTGACAAAATCCAAATCCAAGCAAAATTAAATTTTCAAATGAGGTTGCGGAAACTGGATATGGTTTTTCATTTAGCTGTCTATTCAGCGTTAAAAATATATACCTAGGAACAGGTTAATAATATTCTTAACTTTGAAACTAAATTTTACTTTTTTATGCTGTTCTAATAATAAAATTGCAATAGCACTGACATACGGCAAGATGACAAGTGGTAGAACTCGGTAGGTGTAGCTTTTACCAGGAAAATGGTTTCATTTAGAAGGAATTTATCTTCAGCATTGAGGCTTTTGAAACCACCTGCCAGCTGTGGAGCCATGCGGAATTGTGACTTCTGAGGTGCAGGGTTTAGATATCTTGCTGGATCCTGGGCCATTAGGTTTATGTTCAAACTGTGGAACATCAGTGCATGATTCCATGCCAGGGCAAGGTCTGGAAGTATCCCAAATGCCTGTCTCTTGCCTCCCCTGGTTGGATTCCCATCAAAAGGCAGAGTAGAGGCCCAGGGTATTAGGAAGCTGGACTTGGTTTGGACAGGTCTAGAGGAGTCCATCATCATGCCAGGGTATCCATATGAGCTGCAAACTAGTTGCAGAACAGAAGTCTCCCACTTTCACCTTATCAAGAAACACTTTACTGATACTTAGGCTATTCAACAGCCATGGAGTCATATTCTATACAGAAGGCTAATCTTCTCCTTTGTAATTTGGGAATAATATGAGCAAGCAAGAGAGTTCTAAAATATATTGTCAGGGCTGCCTTATCCTTGCAGGCTGAACCAAAGCATATATTACAATCCTTCCTGCTCTTTTTTCTAGCTCTGGTGTAATACTTACATGAACATACCTCCCCGAAACACGGTATTTGCAATTAGAGCTGTTACTTGCAACTTGGAGGTAGCTCACGGCCACTATTTTCTGGCTACTTGAGACTAGAGAAAGAGAATCCCCAAGTGTATTTTCCACCCACCAGCACAGATTGCTTGTTCAAATACAATGACAGTCAAAGCAGTTGCTGAAACTGACTCAGCTGGTTGTATCCTTACCTGCTTATTCCAAAATGTATAAAAGTGCAGATACAGTGAGACACAGCACACATTACAACAAAATAGTGTTAGATTGAAAGCAAAAAAGTAGTAAAGACAGGAAAGTGTGAAAGCTGTCTAACATTTTCATTGCTATGTTTTGGGTTTTTTTTTTCCATAAGGGTCATGTCTACCTACGTCTCTACATTTACAAAATTATTATAGTTGAGTACAATTTCTTCCTAACCAAAGAACAGTGTAATCAGTACAAATAATTGAATGGATTCTGATGTATTACTATCACAGTTCTTCTGCCACACTAATCAAATGAGAATAACCTATTCCAGCAGCAATTATGTTTCTATACCAGTTCACCTATACCCACCTTGGAGCTGGTAGTTTATATGGTGAAAGTCAAGCAAACATCACATGTAAACAAACCTTTTAAATTCCATAGGTGAAATTGTATCTTACGAACTTCAATATGACTGGGAATACCCAGCTGTTCAGTTTTCCCATTCATCAGACAGGATTAACAATGTTTGCTTACCTCACAGCAGTTCAGGGAAGATTAATTATTGTCTGTATATTTTCAATCTTTTTAGGATGAAAAGTGCTACACAGATATTAACCACTGCAAAAGAAGCTGTAATAACCTATAGAACAAGGTACTGCTTAGCTATGCCATGCTTTCCTCTGGAACTGCCTGTTCACAGGCACTAATCTCATCCTGAAATCTATCAAGTGAATGCTTTCCAGAGTTTAGCGGATTTTTAGGTCTGAGCAAAAGCAAGTGCAGTGCTATGGAGTGTGCAATGGGTGAAAAAACGCAAACTTACAAAATCATTAATTGTGTCTCTCCCAAGGTGAATTTTGTGAAAAGGCAAAGTTGCATTCTCCTGCCCTGTCCAAAAGAAACTCCTGGGGCTGTCCCACCCTTGAGACACATTTGTTACCTCGTATTAGGCAGGACTTTATCTTTCCACTGAGCAGCCGTAAGGGCTTCCCCTATGATTACAGCAAGGACTATTAACCCCACAGATGTCACCAGGTTTTACACAGCAGTGCCACCATAAAAATTTAGAGATTTCATTCCATAATATCGTAAATAATCAGTTTCATTTTCCTAGAAGTTTTACAATTAGCAGTCCTAAGAACAAAAATTGTATGTGCTGCAGATCTGGCCTTGAAAACGCCATTATACATGAACATGCTTGATGCTAAGGATACAGGTAGAAAATTACCAAGTTAGTGACCTTTGTCAGAAGAAAAGCAAAGGGCTTACAGTTGTATTTCTCTCCTAAATTTCTCTTATTTTTGAAAAGTGGAGGGGAAAGCAGGAGTGGCAGGATGTGAGGTTTCCCACGAAACTACAGAGCTAGATCACCAAAGCAACTGTAACATAAAGGCAAAAAATGCTGCTGAAGAACAGTCTACAGAAGGAGCAGCTTTGTGTTGTTTGAATCTGACTTTCTTTTGCTACTGAGCATATTTTTGCTGATACTTAGATTTATAGCTCATTGCTAATTATTTAAAATACACTTCTTTGTCTTCAATAAAAGTCTACAGATATTTGAGAGAAAAAACATTTTTTCAGTTTATTATTTTATTGTCTTACTAATCAGTGGAAAAATACACAGATATTTTTCTTAACATGCTTTTAATAACCATTTCATGTAGGACTAATATTCTTCAAGTTTTCATTTAAAACTGCTTTTATTGCCAAGCTCTGCTGCCATTACTTGGTGTAGGAATTTAAACACTATTAGTGTGCACACAATTTCTATTAATGCCAATTAATAAGCACGGATTGAAAAAAAGAACTACATAATTGTTTCTAATTTTCATTTTTCACAGAAATTGTTTCAGCAAAGTATTTGCTACTTTTATGGTGACATAAATACATTCCCATTAAAGCTAAGTCAACTGCAGAAGATTTACATGTGTATCTTTTTTTCTTTTCTCTTCCCATATTGAATATATAAAACCTATTAATTTGTGAATTTAACGGAATTTATTAATGTGAATTTTTGTGAATTTAATGGAAATTCACAAAAATCAGTGAGGTTGGACTGATCATGGATTTCCCTGGCCGTGGTTGAAGTATGAATTATATCTATTAGATCTGAAATTATAAAGAAATGTGTAATATTCATAGTTTTGGCATTTTGTCACAGACGCAAGACCAAAGTTCTAGTGGAATTCCAATTTCCTTGAATTCTGGGGCAAAGTTCAGTGAAGATGGGCCTGGATTTCAGCATGCTTATTTTGAAGCATTCTGCTCACATGTGATGCTACCTCAATGTGAAAATCTGAGTCAAACAAAAAAAAAAGGCTTCTAGAAACAGACAAAGTAGCCAGTTCTGGCATCTGATTTTTGATAGCTGTATATAGACAGTTAATTGTCAATTCCCCTTCTGCAAAAATAGCCTGTGTTTGAAGTCATCTCAACAGTAGAAAGCAGGTGTTGCTTGCACAAAGAACTTCCTCTACTGCTCTTCTGTATGTGCTTTTAAACAAGTTTATACATAAGTGCACTGAAACATATTAAAAATTTCAACTGTTTCTGACAGTTTTTTCTTCATATTGCTATACAGTTTTAATTTTAACTCTGAAAAAAATGCTGTTTTTATCTGTTGTAATTTCTTATACCATATATATATATATATCTGTATATGTATAACACAAGAAAGATAAAATATTTTACACTTTATCCAGCAGGGGAACAGTTAAAGATTACCTGGATATTAATTTTTAGTGTTAGGTTTAGGTTTCACTCTTCCTCTTCTTGAATGTCATAAACCACACCATTTTTTTTTTTTATATATAACTTGCTACTCTCCTCTAAACAAATGGGAACAGTACTATATTCCAAACATACATATCTTACATTAATTTATTAACATGTGTATGTATCCACCTTAAAATATCACATATTACTTGGCAAATGTGCACATATATTTTGAGAGTGTCCTGAACACTCCTTCTTACAATTTTTTACTTTTTGTTGTTGTTGTTGTTGTTGAAAATAAGTTTTCATGGGTGGACTAACTTCATATTGGAAGAGTATTTGCTTCTAATGTATCTACGCAAGTTTGAAATCTAATTTTTTTCCAAGGCAGCTTTTTTCCCAAAATAAGAATGTTTGGTGACAAAGAAAATTGGTATAATTTACTCTTTTGTCAATGAGAAATGAAACTGAAAATGCAAGACTAGTATATGATCAAGCTGTGACGGTTTATAATTGTGGACATCAATCCCAGTTTTCAGGATAGGCTGTTTTACTTTTTTTTTTTCCAAAAGGCTTGATAAATAATCTACACATATTTATTGTAAAACACCGAAGGTTTGGCTGTAAAGCACTGTGGTGGGGGGCTGATTTATCTTAAAAATGCACAGAACTCAGTACACTGCTGATTCTAATCACACATTTCTCTAAAACTCATTTGAGTGTGTTTTTTCAACAGAGTAGAAGCTGAAAATCTGTCTCAAGCAGAATGCCAAATGTAGCAATCTGCCAGAGTGGCTCAGGCTAGGAATGGCCCAAGTGCTATAGCATCAATCCATACTTTCACAGTTTTTCTCGAGTTTGCAGCACTATTCGGGTTGAAATGTACGTATACATGTACTTCACAATGCCATGGCAATGACTTTAATAAAAAGTAGAAAAAAATAAGCATCTTGCTGAGTAAAAATGTAAGACAATAATAGATAAATTGTACTCTACACGCATGGTAGACTGTTTTCAAAATTGAAAATTAGTTCTTAACCCATCCCCACCTCCCTCATCATAATTTCTGCTTTCTAGATGTTCATTGAAGGTATTATAATTTTACTAAAATGCATTATTATTAAACTAAAGCTTGAATGTAAGGTTTGGTTTGGTTGGGGTTTTTTGATTGGTTGCTTGGGTTTTTTTGTCTGTTTTTTTTTGGGGGGGGATGTCATTTATGTATCAAAAAAGCATTGGGATTCCTAAAAAACACAGTTTTTTAGCTTTCATGATGTTACTGTTTTGGTTTTAAAAATGTGTAAAAATAAGATAAGCAGACATATTAAAAGCACACTATGAGCAGGACCTCTACCAAGGAAAGTGAGACCAGTGTCCTATACCTAGCTGGTCCTGTCTCCCCTCAGAATAAGCTACAAACTACGTGACTTTTATCTTCCCATCTGGGTAAAAAAAACCAGTGGAAATAAACTAAAGAAATGGATCTATACCTGTTCATAGAATCCATGAATTTGTCTTGAATATGTATTCCTGAACAGAAAATTGCAGTATATGCTTAAGACTGGGGGGTTTGTTTATTCATATCAGCCATAAGATTATTCAAGTATGTTTTAATTCTTTGCTTTTACCCCAGTTTTTTTCTGTAAAAATATATAGTATATACTTAAGAGTATGCATTTTGATTTCTTTCTATCTTATATATGCTAAGCTTTACTTTGGAAAATAAAACAAATATCTGTTAAGGATATATGAAAACAAAAGACAGGATTTTGAGGAGCAAGGAGATTCCCAAGTGTTCTATGGACCTTAAAATATAAATTTTCAAATTAAAAGATACTGAAAACTATGGATGAAAATGAGAACCTAGTTTGTAATCAAGCATAAAAAAAAGGAAAGGTCTTTTGATGTGAATCTTATTTTTTAACAACAGAATGAAATTTCTATTCATTCGTTCTTGAATCCACACGTTCCAGATACCTATTCAAACATATTTTTTACTCAGAATTCACAAAATTTGCTGTTCTGACTCCAACCACTTTCAGAAAATGCAGTTTTAAATATTTACACCATTCTGGTAACTATTTCACATGTATTTCAAGAGCCAAACTGCATTAATTTTAACATCTTCCAATTAACTGAAGAAGTTCACTAATAGACCGTTTAAGAGGTTTTTCCCTTCTTCTCAGGCGAAACCACCTGGTAGCTATTCTTCTTTAATTTTTTTTTTTTTTGGTCATTATTTCTAAAGCAGTATTTGAAAGGTGTGGAAAGATGTATGCTAGTAAGAAGAGCAACATGAAAAATATTAGGCTGAGGAAGCTAATACCTGAAGTTATTCAGAATAAATCGTGTCAAAAAAAAGCTACCACATTTTTAACAAAATATGGCATATTCAGGAATCATCAATAAGGAATGAGCAACTATTTATACTCTCTAGATTTCATTTTTTTCACTTGTAATAATTGGCTTAATTGCCCTTTAGTAACTGGTTATTTATTTGAAAAGCAGAGTAAAAGAAAAGCCAGATTCATGTCAAAGAGATGACTTCCAAAGCATCTCTTAATCTTTATGGATGAAGAAAATACATAAGAGCACAAACAAGTGTATTTCTATTAACTGAAAACCTGAACAGCTGAACAGGATGTTCAGTAAGGCTTTGTGTCTAACAGAAGACCTTTTTGTTGTCTAACTTATTCAACTTATTCCTGATTTCACACCACACTTTTGCAATTTTTTGGGGGTGGGGTGGGGTGGTTTTTTGTTTGTTTGGTGTTGTTGTTGCTGTTGGGCTGTTGTTTTTTTTGTCCCAATACTCTTTTTTTCTAATTGAAATTCCAAAGTCTTATTTTTGGAGGATTGAAACAGAAAAAAAGTGCGGAAAACCTTTAAGGTGGGAAATTACTTATCTAACCAAGAAGGTTGGACAGAAAAAGAGATGCAAATAATTAAACGAATTTCAAAATGGTATAACCAAATTTTGCATGTAAGATTAACCCATGACAATGCAATATAAATACAACTGTGTGTGCTCAGGGCAGGGTACCAGAAACCTTCCCTTACTGTACTTTGTCAGAGCATATGAACAATTTCGCAGTATAGCTGGGGCTTATGCACAGAGAAGTGCACATGCCTTGTACATACGTGGAGCTGGATATGATTTCTCCAAATCCTTGAAGCCTCCTGCAAATCTCTTGATATTTTTTGCAACAGGCATTACTTCAGTTGCAGTTCTCAGTTTGTTGCCAGCTTTCTGAACACACCTGCCAGGTGTAGGCTGGGCACATGCTGGAACTAAGCTGTGAGATTTTGTTAAAATATTCCTAAATTAAGACCCCTGCTATAGCAAAGTATAAAAACGAATCATTACAGGTCCAGGCCTAAAAACCCCTAGCTGATTTCCTTTATCTGACTGAAAACCATACCTGGTCCTTGAATAAACAGAGCAGCGATGACTCATCCATCCCTTCAGGTTTCTGTGATTCCTTTCCAAACCCACATTTGACAGCATGGGCAATATTACCTCTGGCACCAAAAAGAATTTCCTCCCCCCC